>CCAG010022707.1:0-14824 GCA_001077435.1 Glossina morsitans morsitans
TTGCATTTTCCCGTCATATATCAACAGTTTTGATATTTTGTCTGCTGCGTGACGCAGCCCTAATTTTAGCGCGTACCACAAAAACACAAATTGCATCAATTTAGTTAAAAAATTGCGGCCTGTAGTTTAAAGGCAAGAAAACAAGGATGATAGACGAATAGACAAACGCACAAACTTAATATGCCTCTGTACCATAATTCATATAAGGTATAAAAATCTTCATCCTTTATAAAAAGCACATTGGCGCTACAGAACCAGGACCAAAATTGATCTGTGAAAAGTTTCTATTTTATTTATCGTAGGCGAGTCAATGCTAACTCAAATCTTCTCGTATTTTTTCATCATTCAGTCACGTTCGCCCTTCATGTCTACGTTTACTTCATTTGCAAAACTGTTCCAAATATGCTTCATAGACTCCCTCCCTTCCTTGTGCTTAACACAGCTATTTATTTCTAAAAATGCTTTCTACAGTTCCTCATGTCTTTTTATTTAATTTGAATATTTAGAAATGGTGCTGCTTTCTTCTCCGCTTCTTATCCTATAAGTCTCTTTATGTCCCCTATAGATGCTTACTGCAATAACTGGCGAATTAAAAAAGAGAAAAAAAAGATAAAAACTTTTCTCATATAAAGAAAGCAACTTTTTTGAGAAAGAATGGGCTTTAAAAAGATTTTTGGATAAAAGTATTTTATATTGACAGTACAGACATCCGTACTACTCTAATATCAATAAAATATTAAAATTTTATAACGGCATATTTTACTTTTCAGGAAAAAAAACCGAAAATTGTTTAAACATTTAAAATATAATGAAACTTTGCATAGGTCGCCTATCGCATGCTGAATAGTTTTCTTACAGTCATTTTAGCTTTCACTTAACATACAATACTTAATGTTTTTAAGACTCGTGAAAGAAGAAAAGGGAACAGTGCCCGCCATAGGATTATGACTACTTGAATGGAGGATTATGTACACGAATATTTATTTTGAAATAGAAGAAAGAAATTAGTGATTTTATATACATATTTACATAATATTCTTTTACCTGCACTTTTCAAAATGTCGCTACATTGGTCACGGTTTCTTGGACCCAATTCTTTCCAACCAGCCACAAATGGATCATGAGGCCTAGCAGATTTGTCCGGTGGCTTCTTCCGTTGGGACAGGAGCCCGCTTCACTGAACAAGGCAACCCGTTCTAACTTCGTTGCCTGCAGGCGCTTGCCTATCTTTCTCGCGGACATACAGTCCTGCAAGACCGCCTTGTACGTGTCCAGGCTCTCCGGTTCCTTTGTATCGGACATTTTGCTGTGGAAGGCGTCAATAATGTGTATATAGTCGTATATTTGTGCGACTATATACTTGGTGCCATCCGCACGTTCGATGTGATATCCGGCGCAATCGCGTGCTGCCCTGCGATTTGGGGAGCTCCTATCGCAGGCCAACACTTTTCACCTGTAAATAAAAGAAATGAATAAATTGTAATAACAACAAGTAACAATAATTTTACCTCCAGCCCGATCGCCACTGCATATTTTATATTTTCCTCGATGACGTGTCCATACCCACCGGTGCGGGTCATAGGATAGGCCATGTTGAACGCCGTCAACATGCTGCGCACTCCAAATACGAGTACCGTCCGGTACTCCTTCGTCGTTGCTAATTTACGGCCTAGGACGTAGTCGCACCCATATAGTCTATCCTCTGATCGGGAATACACCGTTGTCTGATCGGTGAACACCTCATCGAAGCGTAAATGCACAATTTTGTCGTGAGCATTTAATTTGCTCACGATCTCTCGCAGTCTATCAATGTTCGGCACCACTCTATCAGCTTCCTCATCTGCGTCGAAGGGTCCAAGGCGTCGAGCCTTCAACCTCTGTGCTGCCTCGGCCGACGTTGTCGGTTCCCCGTTCTATGCATCGTCCATGTCTCTCGCTCTCCGTTTTTCCGTTTGTTTTTCACGGCGTCGAGCTTTCAACCGAGCCTCGGCCGACGTTGTCGGTTCCTCGTTGTTCTCGTTTTCTCTTGTTTCCTCAAACCCTGGGAAAACTTCCAATTCTTCAGACGGCACTTTTTCAACATTAAAGGTGTAGTTCATTTTTGTCAGCAACAAAAACTTTTTTATTGTCTGTTGTACATACACTATCTATTGTTATACATTGTACATATAAACTGCGGTTGTTTATTCTGTGGTTGCTTGCGCAAATGTGTCGGCATAAATGGATCGGATTATTGCTTTCTGCCACTAAATTGCTTGTAGATTCGGCCATATATATTTATAATCTTGATAGGGCATCTGCGAATCCGTGTTTTGATCCTTTTTTGTAAGTTGTTTTGGTAGTCGAATTCTTGTAATCCCAATCTCTTTTGTTTGAGTTAGGTGCTTTGATCGAGAATAACCATGTTGGAGGTCTATGATAGCTTTCTATTATAAATTTGTTTATCTACGCTGGTCTGAAGAGTTTTGTGCTAAGTAGTATTTCGATTAGTTAGTTTTTTATTGTACTGCAATGTGCGACTTGCGCAGCAGATGGTCTGCCCCACTTGTGCCAATATTGTGCCTAGGGCTGGGTTGCTTACTTAATGATGATGATGGCGCTATTATGTGATATTGTGTGTAATAGTTGTTTCTGTTGCTCTTGCAATGTATACACTTTGGATCCATTGTAAAGTTTTGACTTCATCTACATTTTTTAGTTAGTTTTAGTGTCATCCACGTTCTGAAGGAATAAGACGGTATATTCCTGAGTGCGAAGGATTATTGGCAGGCCTATTGCAGGAAACAGCCAATCATCAAGGTTCTGAAGGAATAATAAGGACTGCTTACCTTTCTGTTTGTCTGTCGCTGAATAATAAAATATGATCGGTGCTTTTATGGCTGTCGACTCACCATACTTGCTACGCTGCGATGACACTACTAATACAGATCTGAGAGAGAAATAACTTGAGGTGACCAGAGAGGCTAATGATGAGTATATCTCTCCACATTTGTATTTTGCTGCTGTCAAGAAGATTTAGGAGAATTTCTATGACGTCGGCTGCACAAACCTGTTCTGTGTGTGTGTGTGTATGTGCGCACACAAAACGGGTTAATAGCGTAATGAACTAATGTGGAAAGAGACCTCTTACGTCAATAACCCTAGTATGTGAATTATGAGTATGAGAGCATATGTATATTCGAATATTAGATAATGTATAGGATTTGTATAGCTTTTGCTAGAGTAGCCCCAATGTCGTTTTTTAATCGCGTAGACAAAAAAGGCACTATGTAGAAAAAAATGTTAACTATCAGGAAAACAGTGCGCAATAAGAGAGCCTACCGAATGCGGACGCTATAGCATTCACGCCAAGCTTTTCACTTTCATTTTACTCAGTGCATCAACTGATCCATTGCTTTGAAAAACAATAGAGAGAAATGAAAAATAATGAGTTGACGAAATTCGCAACAGCACTCTCTCTTGATCTTGTACGTAACGATTTTGGTGGCGCTTCTAAGGCACTGCATTTGTTGGGAATGTAAATCCAATGTAGAATAAGAGTTAATGATGTAATCATTGATAGGAGCGGTTCACTCAGAATAAAAAATCCGTGTTCTTTTCTTTTCTTATTTCTATTACTAACTACTGGAAATTTATTCAAGCATAACAGTAGTCTTCAGGAATACCGCTTACGCCAACCATATATACACTAACAGGACTATATAGCATTTATTTTATAAAAAGAGAAAAGTGGAACGTTATGGTGTTATATAATTTTAAAACTTTTTGGGATTGAGTACTTATTCATTACAATGCAGCATTAAAGTTCAACGCAGAGCTCACGCTGTGCATTAAAGCTAAAGGAAAATGTTAAAAGCTGCAAAAAAAATTATGAAAGACTTTTGACCGTATTTTAAAAGACAAATGATTTAAAAATGATCTAAATTTATTTAAAAACAACAAATTTTTTAAAATAAACAATGAATCAATAGCGTAGTTGTAATGAATGTAATTGTGTCAGGCAGTTCAGAAAGCTTGAAATAATTTTCCTACCTGTTCTCTGACAATTCGAGAAGCTTCTGTTCGTTATACTACTTTTTTAATATCGTTAACAAATTTTTAATTTTATCCGCACACTATGCTTTAGTTATATATATGGCGAAATATAGTCAGTCATATAAATAATGAAGGTAAAAACATAAGCAATTTTAAGTTCTATTTTTGTATAATAAACAAACTTCTAAAAAATTAAAATTGTACGAGAATTTGTACATTTATTTACAAATACTCGTGACATTAGATTTTAAAAACTTGAAAAGCAAAAAATCGAAAAACACACAATAAATTGTTTTGTGTAAAATAGTAATAACAATTATCAGTTATTCCATGTCAAGAAAAATTCGTTAATGACTTTTTTCTCCTTTGTTTTTTTATAAATTTATAAACGAATCTGTATGAAATGTTTAAAACGAACAACTAATCGCCCTAAAATTATAAAAAAAAAACACTGTTACATAATTTGTACATTATCTCTAGTTCTATGAATTACTTTATGAAACACTGTTTTGAATATTGCATTTCAATAACTCATATGTTTCTTTTTAATGCGTAACTTTTCGATTTATATACTATAAATTTACAATAAGGCTTTAGTTTAGACAATAATTGTTTGCTACTGTATAAAAATTAAAATATATATATATATGATTACAAATTCTTTTTATCATTGATTTCTTCTCATATTAGATCTTAGCGAAATCGCTATGAAATATGGGGTAAGTCGGGCCACGAGTTTGTTTTAATATACATCTAATGTGTAAAATATATATGTATATATATATATCTATATATAAATAATGTATGTATATGTTATATATATTATTTATATTATTATGCATGTACATATTATAATAATATAAATATATTATTATTATTATTATATAAATGTAGCCAGGGAATAAATTCTAAGACTAAAGTCTTAAAGCACTAGCATCTAAGGCTTTCGGCTTTATTTTTGTTATTATTATTATTATTATTATTATTATTATTAAAAACTCTACCGCACTTGAGATTTGAACCCACGACCATGAAGTTCAGTTTAATGAAAAACGGGAACGAACTCATTTGTGTGTATATATATATATATATTTAAGTTGATTTAATTTATTTATATACATTTGCCATAAGTTTCTTATGGTCATGTTTATCATCGAAATTAAGTAGTGCACAACTTACCTAAATGACGCTCATTCCTCTATGGCCCACAGCCTTCACCCTTCAACTATATCTTGTCAAACTTTAATGCTGAGCTTCACAATAGATTATCATTACCGTTGTCACCGCTGTATAACCGCAACGTACGTCTAGATTTAAACAATTTTTGAATATTAAATAATAATTAGCAAAAACGTTATATATTACAAAACGGAATGTTTCATTAGGAAAATTTCCGCAACAACATTATTATGCCTTAGGTTACGGCATCCATCGTAGGCAAGCGATATAAGAACGAGCAAGAGAGAAACGGGCGCAATTCCGGGCACTGATTACACAGGGCGTTAACTAATTTTCATTATCGGGTTTCAATTTGTTTTACTATATATATGCAGAAGAGGTGCAAGAAACGCTCTCACAAAATTTTCAAAACAAGCGTAAGCAAAGCGTGAGCATTGGTTGTTTAAAGTTAGTTGCATTTATAGTAGAACACAGCTATAAATTGAATATAAAATACATTCCAAACAAAATTGTTTACGTACAGACAGCTGAACCAAAGCGAAAAATTTTAAATTTTTCGAAGGTATATAAAATATTTCATTTTCTATTCGTTTTTTTCTTCTCCTATTGCCTAAGCAACACTCTTAATTCGTCAACGTTTTTAACCAATTCAATGTCATCATCATATACTTCCGGTATCACTGACAGAGCGCATAGGATCAACAAATAATGAAAACTCGTCACCCTACTGAATACATTGATCTCATCGTCAATAGACGATTGAATTGATATAGATGACCTTGGATTATAAGCCAATAAAAGTTTGAATTCACAGTTTCTTAGGAAAATAATCATTTCCGAATTTTTCGCATCAAGTGAACGAACAACGATATGTTTTTTTTTAATTTTTTTTCTGCTATAGCTTTTTTATGGTAAATGCAATTTTTCGTTGTCGAAAATACGCAATACTAACGCAAATTTCTCACAAAATGTAACCTACTTGGCTTTCATTTAATTTGATTAGATTAATACAAAGGAAATTTATCGAACAATGCTGAATGCTGTTGCCTAGGTAGCGTAAGCTAACTTGTAAATATGCACTCATTCTTCTCGTTACAAGAAACACCGGTTTTACTTTTGATAACAAAGGATTATGCTTACGCAACTTGTCCTATATATAGGAGGCAAATATATTTATATCCTTCGTGCATTTTGGAGAATTTTTTTGGGTGGGCATATAAGCCATCCTTATTACATTTTTACATTAGCCCAATTAATATCAACAAGAAGACAAAAAATCGAAAATTTAATACCGCTTCGAGAAGATGATAAACTAGCCTATCATGTGTAAACAAAAATGTAAGTAATTCCTTTTACGTTTGTAAAGAGCAGAATTCTTCGTTTGCAAAAATTTTATCCTAAAATAATATAATGCCGGGCTAAGCGTCAGCAGCTATTCCAGGCGTCCTTATTTTCGATGTTTCTTTTCTTTTCCTCAATAAAAGCCCTAATATCTTCGTCTAAACACTGTCAGAAAGTTTATTCAATATTCTCTACAAATCTAAACAATTAATCTAAGTCTTAAAGTAAATCAATTCAAGTTTATTTGAATTTTGACTTATCGCCTCTATACATCGGCACATTCGGAAGGACAAGTTTGTGAATTTTACCTATCCTGCTTCTCCACGTGTATATTACTTGCGCATGCTGATCGATTTTTATAACGATCTGATGGTTCAGCAAAGAAGGAAGAGGATAAGCAATTTTCTTCTTCCCTATGCTTCTGTTCGAATTCGCGTTGCCAGCCGGTTCGCTGATCACATTCGAAATATGTCAGCTAATTTATTTCGAATGTGATATTACCATTCCATTCCATTCCTACTTACAGCATCCAGCATCCCTATGCAATTATGAGAGAATAAGAAACTGCTTGCTATAAAAGAAAATTAGTGGAGAGTAAAATATACTTATCCTAGTTTAAATACATAGAGATAACTTATAACGACCAAAGTCGTAGCACTCGTTTTGGTTCTTACATGTTATTTTGCAACAGTTCGTTTCTTAAGCATTTATGGAAATGTACTTATGTACATGAACGAGTGTGCCTAGTGCAAATGTCCACAAAAATTTCTCCTTTTTTATATACATTTTTAGAATTTGATGCTAATATTTCAAGCCAAAAACCAACTGACAAAAATACAAGAAAAATTCTTCATTGATATGATCATGTGATATCGCTGGAATATTTATGAAGGATATAAATTAAATCGCTGTCATGAATTTATGTAAACACTGCTACGAAAAACTTTCTTACTTGTTCCAATTCTGTTCGTTTCACGAATTGGACAATTTTGTTGGCGATGTTTGGAAACTTCGTTTACTATGTATGACAGATGTTCATATTATTTTTGTTTGGAAAGCGATGGAGAGTTTTTTCTCAACAATCATATTGTTAAACAAAAGCGTTGAAGATAGAATTAAGAGCAAACGTCGGCCATTCTTACTTTAATGTCCTTAGTGCAGACATACTAAATCGTTCGTCGATATGACTTTTTATACGGTGTAAACGTGCTAAAGGTTTCTAGTCGAGCGCGCACTTAACCTCATTGCGTATTGCAACTTTGTATAAGTAGCAATTGTTGAAGTATGTCATTAAAAGTTGTTCCAAAGATGTAATAATTTCAGCAGAAACATTGAAAAATATTGCATATATATGACTTAATATGGCGAGGTATAAATTTTTTTCTTTTTTTTTAATATATCAAGAATTGATTTTGCCGGTTGGGATGATTTTTTCATACATAAACCGGCGAACTGCTTAAGTTTGAAATATGAAAGAAAATGTAAATCTCGAAAGAAAAGAAGCAAGAGTGAAATGCGTGCTTTTTGGGTCAAAAATTAAAAAAATGTCTGTTAGTGGTAACAGCAATGTCAGATGAAGTGCGAAAAGATGATGTTAGCGTTCAGTACTTGTTGCAGGTTTACCGAACTTTATTTGAAATTTTTTCGATTTTCAAATAAATTCAATGGGATGAAAAGTAAGTGTCGGCAACTTTTGCTTCCTTCACGACTTCGCTAATACTACAAAATGTGTGATTTCACCAGCCAGACCTGAAAATGAAATTTCTGCTTCTCGCAATATAAACCATCATGAGTTGATTTTAAGGGAGGACATGGCATTTTTCATACATAATTCTACGAGCTGCTTGCGATTAAAATATCATAAAAGAAAACGTGGTTTTTCTAAAAAGAGAAGCAGGAACACATTTATTTTGGGTCGAAAACGAAAAATCTCAATTTGATTAATTCGTGATAATAGCAATATCATTATCATGGTACTCAGGAGATAAGAGAACGGCATCATCAACTCTTTCCAAACATCATCTGTACTGGTGCCATCATTTATATAACAAATGATAACAATTCGCCAGACTGTATTGGTCTTGTAGTTCACGGGTCTAAAACCTTAAAAAAGGTAGATTAAATATGAAAAGGTTAGCGCTCAGTACTTGTTGAAGTACAGAAATTTATTTAAAGCTTTTCGTATTTTCAGATGTACGTATTGAAGCGCTTATTTCAAGACTTTATTAATATTACGTTGATAAAGTCTTGGATGGATCAATTTTGTGGCGCAAACTTAAGTGGAATTCAGCAGCAGACATATTTGTAGATGAATATATAATTACTAATTGCTTGGAACACATTCGGCACTCCGAACCTGCAATTATTGATATCTATTCTTGTTTGTAGCGGTAGTTTTCCTGCTTGATTGAAGTCAATGATTTTGTGTTGGACTTTCAGTGGAATACGGTTTCATAATGTCTTCTCGCAACTTCCAGGTAACCTTTTTTGCCTTAAGCTTAGACTTGGCTAATATAAGAAACTATCGACATATGTTAAGTTATGCTTATTTAAATTTTTACTACATTTAAAAAGATTTGAGAAGTTTTATAAACTTACCTTCCTAGGTTTTTAAGAAAATTCGAAGGCATGAGATCGAATGATTTTGAAAATAGGTTATGTTGCGCGTATTTTTCAATTGCAAACAGCAAACAAACGTTCCATTTGTTAAAACAAGCAAATGGTTAAAACGTTTTAGGATTATAATTTAAGTAATTGTTTACCAACCCAAAACTAGGAAACAAATTGTCAGAGAGAGTTCTTCGTTAATTGGACTGAGCAAAGAAATTTCATTGATTATTGAAAACGCATTGATGCGAGGTTTTGTTATGTGCAAATATAAATTAGTTATGCGCAGCAATCGTTTCGCTCTCACAGTGACATAAATTTCTTTTACATCTTCGAGGACAAATTTGGGATAGTTGAAGAACGTGCTAAATGCTAAGACAAAGAGTGTTGTTTTATGTTTTTTAATTTTATTGGTTGTGGTAGTTCATGTTAGATCTCGCAATATATAGTCATAACAATAGATTATAGCTACGGGAAGTAGTAACATGAAAACACTTATATTATGCTCTAAGTGGGCTTAACACACGGCAAGGTATGTGCGCGAGAGCAGATCAGGTAAAAAATTTTCTTTTTTAAAAACTTTCGCCACACGCTGTGTTAGCAGCGTCGGCCCAAAAGCGGTGATTAAGATCGCTATCTATGAGCATACACCTAAGATTTCATTAAAGTTGGATTTATCCTCTACGCTGTATCGCTTTGTTCTAGAGAACTGGGGCATGTCTGTTTGATGAATCACTCTCTTGTCGTGTAAGAAATTTTCCGTTCTTGGAAATACCATTTTTTTTCAACACTAGTTTTCGGCAGGATAAATGAATAATTTTCTGGGAAAATCATCTATAAATGTGACTAAGAAGCGGCGATCAGAAAATCAATTAACGTTAAGTGCCACAATAATATCGAAATGTACAAGTTGTGCTGAATTTGTAACTCTTCTACTATCTTCTCTTGATTTACTGGTTTGTTTGCGTTTAATACACATTACGCAAGAGTCTTTGCTTTCATTTTCGAAATGAATATCAAAAGAAGGTTTTTTATTTCATCAATTACTTTTTCAGCAACGAAAACTCTAGTTTCCTTTATTTGTGCTTCACTGTCAATGTGATATACAACAATTCTCTATTTACCAAAGCTTTTTTACAACGATTCTCTATTTGCGAATGCCGATTTCTTCTCATATAAACACAATCAATGCGGGCACTTTTTCTCAAATTTGTAAAAATCAAATACATGAATTGCCTGAGAGCCTGTGAATTTGGAAATAAATGAATTTGGTCAGATGTGAATTTGAGTATAATTGAATTTGATCAAATTGAGATCCTATTTATATTATTTTTTTTCCCCTCTACAACTTAAACTCATTTGTTTTGTTTTTGTGTTCACTCAGTCAGTCAGTCAACAATCCATTTATGCATTCATTTTTTGTTCGCTTCGAATTTTATTGTGAGCGTATGTCGGGTCATCTTTATTTTGTTGCCTTTTGTCACATTGCTGGTTTTGTTTAGAAGATTTTGTGCCCTTGTTTACGTACAAGATATTGAAGAGGATTGTGAAAAAAACCGTTTTCTTGCACACTTTGCAATAAAAAAAAAGTTGTGAAATTTTATTTATATCAACCTAAATCAACCGAAAATTTCATGGGAAGAAAAAATTTTATATTTGGAATAATATTTGAGAAACTTTTCCCGTTTATTTGCAAATATATACGACCATTTATGAAATGCAATTTTTTAGTATTTGCTTACATGTGTTAAAAAAATAATAAATATAAATAAAAATAAAAATTAATACATTTGGAGTTAAAAGCTTATGATGAAAACAAAAATTTACGGTTTTCTACGCCACCGTTGAGGTACCGCGAAAGGCGCGTTGCCGATTATTTTAAAAGGCCGGCTCCCCTGTAGGCCTACACCATTCTAGACGTACTTTACATACTTACTTTACAATTATATTATAATTAAATAAAATAAATATATAAAATTTAACGTACGTATCGCGCCGGTAAATTGCTGCAATCTGCTGCTAACTGGCCAACGTATTCCATGGAAACAAGCTAAACGTCGCAAAATGGCAACAAATACGTTATTTATATATATCACAGGAACAAGCTAAACGACGCAAAATAGGAAAAAAAATATTGCATTTGTAAATTTGTATTAGTAATGTAGCATGCGTTACATTTACAACAAAATAAGGCATTACACATAGACAATTGTATTAGTCGAGTAGCTCCGTTAATTGGTAATCGTTGTCGTCAGTCGTACGGTTTCTATTAAAGGTCGGCCTGCATCCTAAGTCATCTACGGGATAGCTGCTCTACATTCCATGCCGATCTTGACCGTCTTCTGTATCTGGGCGCCGTATTACACACGAACCTTTCTATCAAATCTTGACTTACCCTGTACCCTTTTATTGGGACGTCGGGGTAAGTCTCTAGCAGCTCGTCCATCATTGCGGTGAACTGGCAATTGTCGCCACTGTTTCCACTCCTATTAGTTGCGTTTCGAATTCTTGGCGGAAGAATTCTTGAGCGGATCGTAGAGTCTCCTTTTTTTCTATCCAATTTGAGACGCTTAGCTCGTCCCGGTGGAATACGTTCGCCACTTTGGTCACTGCCTCGGTGTAGTGGCTCGTCCTTCTGGCCGTCTGGTTACGGACGCGTTGCTCCTTGATCGCCGCTTTCACATACTTATGCGATTGGTAGTGGATCTGTCGCATATGACGGCTTTCAACTCAAGCCCAATCACTTCAACCAAATTAATCCGCTCTTCAAGCAGTTCTTGGGCACCACCACGGCTTTGCACTAAGTTGTGGGTGCTTAGTAGCATGTTGAATGCAGTGAAGATGCTACGCACCCAGAAGATGAGCACTGTCGCAACAGGTGCGGCCCGTCCATTGGCGTCTTACCCACATCCGTGCAGGCGGTCTTCTGCTGCAAGGTACGTTGTCTCATTATTGGTGAACAATTCATCGAAGGCCAGCGTCACCACTTTGTCGAGAGGATCTAATTCATTCACGAGCGGCCGGAGTGCCTCAACATCCGGCACTATTTCTTGCCGGACCTGCTCTTGATGTTCTTGCTCGAGCTGGTGCTGACGTTGTTGTTGGAACAGTTTCGCTGCATCGGCGGAGGTCGACGGCCCCTGATTGTAAATGTCTAGATAATCTACATCTAAATAAGCGACATCTTCATAATCTATATCTAAATACTCTATATCTTCATAATCTATATCTAAATAATCTATACTAGCGGGGCTTTCGATAACACTACTTATCGTCGGTTCCCCCGTCGCCAGCACTTCCTCTGATGTTTCGTTGACTATTTCCTGAACTGTTACAAAATCCTTTGGATATATGTCGCTAATTTTCTTAGTCTGTTCGATCAGTTCGTTTATGTGCGGAAGCCAACGTTCGTCTACTTTGTCCGTCTTGTCGAAGTATTTTAAATATCCGCTATATTTGCTTTCTCGCATTTTCCCGTCATATATCAACAGTTTTGATATTTTGTCTGCTGCGTGACGCAGCCCTAATTTTAGCGCGTACCACAAAAACGCTGCGAAACTAGTTGGTCTGGTCACTTTTGAATTGTCCAACTTATTTAAGTTTTTAAAAGCGGACTTAATCGTCTTTACTTTGTGACGGACATTTTTGGTGGTGATAAGATATCCGAGCTGTAAGATTGGCAGCTTACTGCTTAGCAGCCAAGTCCCAATCTATCCACTCACTATGGACACCCCACAACTTCGGATATTTCATTAATAACTTGCTAAAAAGTTTGGTATGTTAGTCATTATTTATTACAAATTTACTAATAAATCTATATCCAAATCCAAATAATATATATAATAATAGATATATAAAGATGCTATAGTGATATATAAAAGATGCAATAATAATAAATAATGAATAAATAAATAAATAAATTAACTGAAAAGAAAATAAACAAATGAAAAAAAATATAATCGCTATATATATACATATAATATAATAATATTTTGTTACAATATAATAATATACATATATATAATATAATATAAAATAATATAATATATAATATAGTATATAATAATAATTATATATAAAAATAAAAATATATATAAAAATAAAAAAATGAAACGACTTTTTTTTTTAAATTTTGCTTTATTTACAAAATAATTGTACACTTTTTACACTACTACACGCTAAATCTAATTGACTAATTGTTTTCCATTGTTTGCCTTTTGTTGTTTTAGATGTTTGTTGTTTTTTTTTTAATAATTTTTTCCACTTATTTTAAATTATTTTAAACACTGTGAACTGGTTTGTAGAACTTTCATCAACCTCTACAAAACAGTTCTGTGCTTTAAAAGGAACACTGCAGAGCTATCATCAACCTCTGAAGTTTCCCTTTAAAGCAAACGATTTTCTTTAAACTTAAAACTTTTTAAACTTCCTACTTATTAACTTACTACTTATCAATAGCAGTGGCCATGATACAAATTCCCTCATAAAATATCAATAAAATTCGAAAAGATTGCCCGCGCCCACCCAAATTCACAATCCATAAATTCATTAATTTTTTGAGGAAATTTGGGAGCCTGACCTATTTACGCCTATGGATGAACCCTATTGGAAATGTTTCGCATCGGTCCACTTTTTTGACCACTTGCTTTACAATATTATATCTGTACTTTTAAGCGGCAGCAGCTTTACTGTTTACTGTTTTGTCTTACTTTACACAAACAAGTTGATAATAAGTAGTAATCATTTTTGGAGAGAATAATAATTTATTTGTATACACTATATATATGTGTGTGTATGTTTTGTTTGTATGGTGTGAAACTGTATGTGCATTTCATATATTTTTCAAATAATTCTTCAAATATTGTAAAAGCAAACAAAAGTAACTATTTGAAAATTATATATTAAAAGCAAGAAAAAAAAATTTTCACACTCGCTTAATATTTTTAATAATTTTTGAATATACATTTTTGAAATTTTCTCTTCAAAAATTTCAAAAGGAAAACAAGCTTTACATACAAACATTTGACGATGAGTTTATTACTCTATATATCTACTTTTCAAGATCGCAAATGAAGAGCAAAACAGCAAAACGATCGCGCTGCTTGTTACTCAAACGGTTAATTGGGAAAAACTTGCAATTTTCCAATTTTTTCTACAAAACTGTATACTATTTCATCATTCACTTTATTAAATAAAACGAAAAAGATTTATTTATTTGTTCAGTCAATGTTTGGACAGAAATCGTTAAATCTACTGACTAATTTCCCTAAGCGAACATTGAATACGTTTTAACACTAAACCTACCATGCGCGGTCAAATGACCGTTTTTAAAATTTCGTTTAAAATTTTTCGCTTACAACTGTATCATCATGTAAAGCTTTATGTGAGAAGTGGCCGAAAAAGTGGTAAGATCCGAAACATATTCAATAGCGTTGGTCCTCGAGCAAAACACGCACGTCATTGTGTCAAAATTGCATCAATTTAGTTAAAAAATTGCGGCCTGTAGTTTAAAGGCAAGAAAACAAGGATGATAGACGAATCGACAAACGCACAAACAAACAAAAACAAGTATAAAAATCTTCATCCTTTATAAAAAGCACATTGGCGCTACAAAACCAGAACCAAAATTGATCTGTGAAAAATTTCTATTTTATTTATCGTA
>CCAG010022716.1:0-17211 GCA_001077435.1 Glossina morsitans morsitans
TATACCGGATTACTTTAAATGAAGCCTTTAATATAAAACAAATTGTTACACCGTACACTTGGGCTAGACCAACCGCTAGATGCCTTGAGATAAACCAACTAAGCTTGTCTGTCCGTCTGTCCATGTCGCTTACCTGTGTTGAGATATTTTGACAAATTTTGTATACATTGACGTGTGTTGGCCCAAGGACAAATGCTATTGAAAATGTCTCGCTTCTGACTGCTTTTGGACCACTTCCCACACAACGACTTAGTTCGAAAAGTCGTTTTATGAACAATTGTAGGACGGCGTAGTGCATGAAATGGCAACCGTGGCTCAGTTTAACTATTTGAGTACCAAGCAGCGCGATCGCGCTGTTCAGATTTCATGTCGAGAAATCCCAAGTAGCGCGATCGCGCTGTTTACACTTTATTTCAAAACCGTCTGGGTTTTCTCGACTCTTCGACAGTGTTTTTTCAAAACCGTCTAACATACGCTAAGCAACAAGCGGAGCATTGAAATACGCCACCGTAACTTCCTACGCTATGTAATAGATCAATGAAAAATTTTGTTCTGTTCTTGTCAATAGACAGCTTTAGGCAGAGCCGCGTCACTATAACAACACTAGCCTTATAAACACGTGCTAAAATACATGTATAGTCTATAGAGAAGTAAGAAAAAAACAAAACATTGCGATATTTTTTATTTCAAACAGTAATGACTCCCTAAAAATCCTTAAACATTCTCATGGCGATAATGCCTTGCAGCCTTCTAAAAATATTTGTTGTGTGTATTGTAAAAATGCTTTATCGGAAATGGCAGCACATAAAGAACTTACTGACTTCCGTTCTGAAAATTTCCGTGCTAAACAATCAACGCTAGGTGCGTTTTGGTCGATTAATCTTTAACAGTGTCGATGAAATGCTACAAAAAATTGGAGAAGGCTGGCCTCCCGTTGACCAAGAAACCGCCTAGAACCATTTAATTAAAGCAGGAATTTTGAGATCATTAATTAACAGAATCGAGGGACTTTCGTAGACCTCTCTTGACGATTAATTCTAGATTCTTTAACTCAATTCCGTATTGTAGTTGCATTAAATGTAAGCAGTAGTCATAAATGAAGTTAACAGTGTGACCAGTTTGAATTGGTACTTGGTTCCCGATCAGCATCAAAAATGTAAACCCATCCGTCTATCCGTCTGTGTAATGTCTGTTGTAAATATTATAAAAGTTACTTACTGGACTTCATTTAATGCCGAATACGGCTTCAATTGACATTTATTTTAATTGTTTATATTCCTTTTTCCCAAATTTTCCTGTTTTATTTAATAAATTTATTCAAAATTTAATTATTTCTTTCTAATCAAAATAATTTTTAATTAAGAACCTCAAGAAATCCGCAAAAATCCCATGAAAAAGTTCACCCTCATTATAAATCAAGGTTTTTCAAACATTTGCTGCTAACATTTATTTCATAGTGTAGTCGCACAAATTTATATGCATTTATGTTGAAATTAGTTTATTGCCAGGCCTTTGTGTGATTCTGCGGCGTTTTACTCTGCTGCTGTGTTTTCAGTACGCATTGTACGTTTTACAAAATATATTCGCAGAAAAATAAAAAGTCGACTTATTTTCAAGTAAAAAAAAAATTAAAGAAAATTCTATAAGGTAATCAAATGGTCCGGCAGAGTGCGCTCTTTAAACTTTTATGCGTATTAGCGCAGACTTTGGGTGTGTAAGATTTGTCGTTGCATTTTTAATAGATAGAGATTCCATAGAGTGTATAAATATGATTATATAAATAGGGAGTATATACTTATTAGTCAATTTACCCTTATATGTCTGCCGATCCGTCTTCTTTGTCGCCTACAAGGGACATGGACTTAATAAATATTCCCCCATGCCCTTGCAAATTTTTTAGGTACCGGTCATTAGCCTCTAAATACGCATGAAGCAAAGCCCTGCCAAAAAACCCGCTATGAAATAACATTAGGTTAGATTCACTTATGTTAACATATTACGAGTGTGGCGTTATGTCCACTACAAATAGAGTCGCTTTTCTAAATTTATTTAGCATCCGAAAGGAAAAATACTTGTAGTACATCAAAGAAATTTTTTACATTTTTTAATATGGAGGCGAGGTCACTCTCGAAAAATAACGTTTTTTCCGATTAGGCTTCTTTTACCGTGCTACTATATGTAGCAATATTGCGCCTATTAAAATATATATTTTGTAACTTATTCAAAAATAAAAGGTGTTCGCTAGAGAAACTTATTTTCAAGTTACGATTCGAATTTCATAGCAGTCACGGTAAATGAACAGTGGTCGTAAAAAGTAGTTCGACCATTTCCGATAGCGCTTTTCCTTGTGCAAGCATATGTTGTAATACATTTTATTGAAACATACAGAAGAATGCAATTTGCAGGTTGACCACAAGACATATGAGCTCGGAATCACTTTCTGAATAGATCGGCGAATCGATCCCAAGTCTTTTCGGAAGCTGTATGCATGGAACTGCCTTTGAACGACTAGTGGCGTAGGGTATAAAAGTTGCTGGCAGGCACGAAAAATATGAATCCGAGGAAGACGTGTTATTAGTTTCACGGAATATTAGTTTCATTTTTTCGCAGTAATTCGTTTGGCCACAGTAAGCTAAGCAAACTTTCACTTTTCACTTGTACTTGACATAGGGCAAATATTTTTTCATACAAAATTGTAACTGAATTGAAAAAACTCTGGAAAAGTTATATTTTAGCATATTTCGATTTAAAATCTGCCGAGATTTAGTTGAACAGAATTCTGCTGATGGCTTAACAGGGCACTGGTACACATTTGGGTTTCTGCCTTTGCTGGTTATGTTTAAATATCACATCCTTAATAAGTATATATTTCTTTGAGATAAGCAAGCTGTCAGTCTATCTAGCGATCAAAGGCTTCTTCTGAAGCGAATATTACTTTTTTACTTTTCACTTATCTATAAATTTTTAACATCGCTTTAGAAGCGCTTTCCAAATGATTGCTCGCGACGACGCAATCTATAAGCACAGCATAAATATTCGATTTTAAAAGTTTTTTTCAAAAAAGTTTTTCTTTATCCTCCGCCCATATTAAGTTGGTGCTGATATAAGGAACAACGTGAAAAGCACTTGAGGGGGAGCAACCACCGAAATTTAGGTCGATTCAGAATCACTCAGTCTCAGGTAAGATCGGATGGCCATATTAGTTAAATATTTTATTGGTAGTATGTTCCTCAGACATTTTCAAGATACACTTTCAAACTGTAAATATACCGCGTTTTTTCATTTTACATAGATTGCCATAAGCCAAGTTTCCCTTGAAGACTCGTATAATTAAAAGATTTTAATGTGTTATGAAATAATACCAATTTCATATTTAATTTAGGTTAAGGATTTACAAAAGTCGTCTTTGTTTTATTTATTTATTTTCGTTTTCATTTTTTAATTCACTTACCTTTTTCTAAGTATATTCTCTGCTTTATGTATGAAATCCTTTAATTGCTTGTACTCTTATTATAAATATTTTTTATTTACTTTTTTTGTAGATCAGATAGAATATTTTATTAAGTTTATAAGAATAAATGTCTTGATAAATAAAATATTTTACTTATAAGTAATTTCTCGAATTTATTATACTTGACACTTGATGATATCAATTTCCGTTTGAAATGTTCAACAATTTGCCACTTGTTTGCTTTGTTAATGGCTGGCGCACTGACAGACAAGACCAGAAAAAGAGCGCAATTTTCTTTTTTTAATGTTATGCCGTAATATGTATATATATTTTTTATATAGCAAAATTTATTTTTTTGCATTAAAGCCAGTAACAGAAAGCCAGAAAACGCCAAAATTGACTGCGAGTTATAGCCAGAAAACAGTCCATTTTATACGGTTATAAACAGACAACCACAACAACAAACTGTTCTTAATTTCTCTTTCTCCTATTCTCGTTTTGTTCCTCTATTTCTCTCATAGGTACGTAGGAAAAGGAAAGAAAATTCTCTCTCGAAACAAAAACAGTGAAAGTAATCTGTTGCTTTCCTTTTGTCCTTCCGAGTCTCTAACCTGCGTGACATTGACATTGTAGCACATTGTCTGCATGTTACTCGTAATTTTTTCCCACTTTTACTAAACTTTTTACGGTTGTTTTTATGTCTGTTGCTTGCATATAAATGCAGACGTATTGTATGTATAGCAGGATATCTCACTAATTTTCGTAATGCATTAAGTGTTCGAAGTGCTTCTGTTT
This sequence comes from Glossina morsitans morsitans, assembly GCA_001077435.1. Classification (NCBI taxonomy): domain Eukaryota; kingdom Metazoa; phylum Arthropoda; class Insecta; order Diptera; family Glossinidae; genus Glossina; species Glossina morsitans. Next base: position 4,247 of record CCAG010022716.1, read on the forward strand.
TTTATTAAATTAATTTAAAAAAAAAAGAGCAAAACAAATTTATGTTGCGTGTGAAAATCGTTTGGTTTTTCTACATTGTTCTCTGTGTGTTTGTTACAACGAGTAGAGTACACTCTATCGCAACTTTTGATACAAGAGGTATTAATTTGGTTCGAATGAACGCGATGTTCAGAAGGACTTGAGATTAACCCACCTTTTTACGATTAAGAATAACATTGTGAATCGTTTCAAACTTGTCCGTCCGCCTGTCCGTGTTCTTTTCGTGCGTTCTTCGGAATCACTTTCTGAGTTGATTTAATCTTGTCTGACCGTCTGTCCGTCTTGCTACTTTGTACTCAACTTACACGCCACAATTTGTGAGATATTTTAACGAAACTTGACACACTGATGTATTTTGACACGAGGACTTTTCACCACCACAACTGTCCATATACGAAAAGTCCTTGTTTAAATGACTATAGAGAGCTTTAAGATATTTAATAGTGGCCCACGGCCCACTATCGTGTTTGTGTGTGCCTTAAAATTATAAAATAAAACGCACGTACGTAGCAAAGGCATCCAAACAATAATTGCAAGAACATTTTCTCTCAATATTCCAGTACTTTTCCATGCAATATCCATATAATTTTTGTTCTTGTTGTGGTTGTTGTTTACTTTTTTCGCTTACAAATTCAATTTCGGTAGACTTTGTGTCAATAACGGCGCATACACGCATAATAATGAAAATGAAAAGAAAAACAAACGAATAGCGTAACAAAATAATTGATTGATGATAGTAGAAAGAGTGAGACACTGTTTGCTCTTCTTCTTCACATTTTGAAGTGATTTCCATTCAATGCAATTTAATTATGATTGTTGATGATGATGATGATGACGAGTATTTTTTAAACGATTCTTTAAATCTGAGCAATTCTTCGCCTATACTTTAGTTGACCTAATTTAAATGAAGACATCTAAGAATGAAACCTTGATCGAGTATCAATCTTCCCTCTAATGCTCATCTATTGTTTTTATTATTTGAGTAACATGCCTTCCTTTCCAACACGTCTTAGATTTGTAACGATTTATAATTTCAGTTAAGAGGAATAAAATCAACGGAATATTGCAAATCCATTAAGTCTTTCCATAAGACTCAAGTGCTCCTATTGCGCAACAATTTGCAGTAAATAAACAGAATTTCAAGGAGAATTCAAAGAAAAATAATTAAAAACTTTTCTTCGAATTTTCAAACTTGAAAAAAAAGGAAAAATATTTTTTTAAATCTTGTTTTCTTGTTGTATTTCTTTCTATATAAATAAGAGAGACTTAATGCAACAAAAACAAAACGTGACTGATTTGCTAATGTAATCCATTATGAGTTCACACATTTCCAGACAAATTACTTTGGATTTTTGTAAACATACTTTTTGATGACATGTATTGTTAAGCCTGAAAGGGTAAAAAAGCTCTAATAAATAAATGTCCGCTGAAATCGACACGAAGGATATTTATTTGTTGAGTGCCTTGATTTAATTCCATTTTATGTTCCCTATTCGCTTGTTGCGCAATTGTTTTGTTAAACTGGAAACCATAATCTTTACGTAAAATCATTACGTCTTCCCTACGAAAGTCAAATGACTTTCACAGGTCTGGCTAGAAGTCAACGATTAAGAAGGTTTCGCAGAGAACGAAACAAACGATGATTTTTCAAACGTTAGGTCTATACGATGAGTGCATCGACACCTCCCAGTCAAAGTGCCTTAATTGCTCCCGAGTCCTTAAGATAGAACGTATTGATCTTAATATTTTTGAAAAATTTTATTGACGTAATCAGCGACAAAGCGTGGTTTACCATGAATGCTACGAACCCATTGTAATGTTCCAAAACGCTATTGACTTAATCAAAGTGACCGTAAAATATAATCAAATTTTTGAAAATTTTGGACCGCTTTGAAAAGGCAGTTACTTTCGACTGAATTAACTGTCAATGGACTGTTTTCGCACGCTATAGAGTATGGTTTGATCGGATTAGTTTTGACAAATTTACCTATTTCTAAGGCCGTATATTCAAAAACATGCCACAAATTTTTCCTTTGACGTCCTATGTAGAGTATAAATAATAGTGCAAAATAATAACGTCCATTGTATCCTAGTCCTCGGCAAATTGTTTGGTAAGGGTCCAATTTGCCTGGTATCGTATATTAAACTACATTTATTTATCTCCAGCTTTCCCTTTACACAATTTATAGTTTTTCATTATTGGCCGCTTTGCTGATTTATTATAATCCCGAATTTATCGATTCATAAAATTCTTGGCCACTGTTTATCGGACCTTACCGTGCCTCAAGTCCGACATTACTGTTTAATGTTATATGCATTCTTTACTTAGTTGTTACTGCCTATCTAACTTTCATTCTGCCACTTACGTTTATCACTCCTTGCCATCTCACGTTTTACAGTTATCAATGGAAAGAGCGATGTCTAAAATTTCCGTTCCCTTTCATTCTATGCAAAGTTGATTGAAAATGTACTTGTAAGTGAACGCGTTTGACTCCGCGGCTTGTCAAAACCAATTTCCCTTTTCTTGCTTTTATCCTGCTACAAAAGGAAATTTAAATCTTCATTCTATGTGGATATCTACACCGCAATCTTTAACGATATGTATCGTTTATACAAAGCACGCTTTCAAAGCCATCATTTGCCTATTAGTGGCTAAGGGAGGCTGTACTTTTTTAACATGCTTTTAATATTTCTGTATATTTGTTTACGTTTCGTGTGTCCTTTACGTATATGTTCTAAGCACAGATAGAATTTAAGGTAAGCAAACAAAAATTTAATATAATTTGCCACAAACAAGGCTGAACGTAATGTCAAAGAGAAATATCGATTTGAAAGGTTGTCAAAAAAAAAAAAAAGGTTTGGTATTAAAACATTAGCATATTATTTAAGTGAAATAACAACTTTTAATGTCATATAAGCGCAATATAATGAAAAAATAAAATAGAAAAATATGCGTTACCTACACATTGTATAACTCATTAATTGACCAGGAAAGCTATAATGCATTCTTCCATTAAATAGTTTAAAAATACTTTTGTCTAAACAGCCGCCGCTGGTGATTTTGTCGATGCCTCAAAAATACTCAAAAATACTCATTAAGGGCTCCATACATCATAACATGTACGCTTATGTATCAAATCAATCAAAGAATTTCGCAGCTTTTTGCGTGGCACTGGCTAACGGAAGAAAGGTATTTTTATTGGGAATAGAAAGTGATTGATGCGTTTTAGTCGGTGTAGATGATATAAAATGTTTTGATTTCATTATTTCAAGCACGCAACTGTAAACTAAAAAAATTCCATGGCTTGCAGTTGCAAGAAATTTCTATGGAACGATTCAGCCAACGATTGTAATACGCTTAGCGTGGGCGTGCCTCGTAGCCCTTGGAAGAAGTCCAGCAAGTAGCTAATCAATTCTCGGGTAATTTTCGGACTTTCATGTACAATACATACCGTTCATACGCTTTTCTTTTCGAAGAGCAAGGTTCTTCCGAACTAGCCGAATATTTGACTTACAGAAACTATCGAGCAATGAATAGTATGGTTAAACAGCACACTAGCTCTAAATAATGAGGCTTTCAAGCGACGAAATCGTCCTCAATATATAGATTGCAGTCACAAGTAAATATATTGTTGCTTATATACATCACGTTTATCTTAAAAAAAAACTTGAGAAAAATTAATTTGAATAATGTTGGATATTCTAAAATATTGGACTGGCGTGTCCTATTTTCTCCATTCTTGTCGTGCTATTTTAGGATCATTAATAGTAAATACGTTGAAAGTTTTATTGTTATATCTGTTTTAATTTAGGAGCCCCGAGCTGAAGACCACATATTTTTGTTTTTAAAGGCAGAGATACTTTCCGTTTAAGATGTAACTGAAGACGTATCCATTCACCGATTTGGCCCGTTTTCAATATCAACTCACTTGGAAGAAATTTGAGTGGTTTTGAGCCAATATCAAAGTTCACTACAGCACGGCATTTCACAAACGGATAGGCAGACAAACGGATCAGCGACGGACACGCTTAAATAGTCAATTATACATATATATTACATAGGATCGTTGAAGCTTCCTTCTTTTGGTGCAAGCATTTTGACAGAACTAATTTCCCCCGACGCTTCGGCGGCAGGTATAAAAGCGAATGAAACCAATTCCGGAGACATTACACCGAATGTACATATAACATATAACAACACATATAATGTGTTTATGTTGTTACTTTTCTTTTCTTTTTGTTTTTATGTTTTCTAAAAATCATCATCAAGAATTAGAAGAGAGAGAAAGATAAATAATAGAAATAAAATATCATTTTGTATTTTTTTTTTCTCCTTTCTGCTGGTTAACAATAATAAGATAAACAGATACATAACCCAAAGCTTATCCAGAGAAATAAAACCTCATAGTAATATAGATTTTCGATGCAGCATATGCGAATGCAAACTTCTCACACTTTAACAGAATCGAACTCCAATTTCTCCCACTAACAGAATCCAACTGCACTTTCTCACACTTGAGCAGAATCGAATCTTAAATCTTATCTTCGCTGTATAAGTACATCATTGTTTTTTTGTTTTTTTTTCTAACCAGCCCCCGAAAGTATACCTTATGTTAATCATTTTCGCGGAAGTCGTTTTATATTGATTTTTAACGATAACGATTTTGGTTCGTTTATTTGTACTTTCTTTTTTGCTTTTTTTCAAGGGAACGCACGTTTAGCTGGTGTCTATATTTGTTAATGCGATAACTGATATCTTTTGTGTGCAGTGAACCAAACTATACACACCCCTTTGGTGAAAACATTCCATTTCATTTATCTGCATGTCATTGATAGTGGTTTTGATTAATTGATAAACGGAAACCAAGGATACTGCGTAGTTTCGTTTCCATCATAACATTATAGGCAAGTGTACTTCAAGTTCTCTATAAATAAATACATATGTGTGTATATATGTAAACTTGAAAATTATTTAAAAAATTATGAACTAAAAAAAATTTTAGTTTCCGTTATAGTGCTACTTAGTAGAGAATTGCATTTTTCATTGAGCTCATTTACTTTCCCCTTTTTCTCTCGTCACTATGATCTATCCAACAAACCATCTTCATCATGTTAGCAAATGCGAGTCATTTGTCACGTTTCCTTAACAAATGTATCGAAGCAAATCGTAGATATGCATTGCAAAAAAAGCTAAACACATGCATGTAAACGAATGTCCTTAACGTTGGTTGTATAACACCTGCATGTGCGTTTGCTTTAGCAACGTCAGAGATCACATCATGCATAAATTACTTGTTAGTTATTTATAAATTATAATAATTTAATGTATCCGTGGATTATAGAAAATCTGAAGGTGAATTATTTGAAGATATGTGTAGTCGTCACAAATTAGAGATGGAGGTATGGATCAAAATAGGCAAGGAAATAGAGACAGATTATAACAGTTTTACGAAATATTCTCAATATCCATTAAAATTTCCATAGAGTGGCAGTATTTCTGCCTAGAGTCAGCAACGGAGTCAGTTAAACTATCCCTGGTTTCTTTATAAAAATTGCGACTACAATCTCGAAGCTTTATGCCGGAAAAGGCAATTCAAATTGATCCGACAACGAGATTTTACGTCAAATTATTTGTTCACTCTTTTCAAAACCAGATAAACATATGATCCAAATTTGGTAGGGTCAATTTTTATATCAAATTATCATAAGTTTTCGTCATAAAACATTACAAAATAAGACCTTTTTCCTACATAAATACTCATTGCCTAAAAAATATACCCACATGGTCAGTTGCGGTACAGAGTACTATTATGTACTGATTTCCATCAAAAAACATTATAAATATGAACACTTTTCCATGCAAGGTCTTAGTTTTCTTGAATATCATTTTATGCGGTGATATCGAAAAAATGGACCCGCTTAGTCCCAAGTTAACACACCTTAAGTTTTATATGAAATAATTCTCTTATGGACGAATTTTCGAATTAAAATATTAAACATTAGTCCTTTTTACCATAGAAAGTTTATTTTTCATGAGGACACTTATGTATGTTCCTGTACAAAAGAGGCCTATGTTCCAAATTCCATACAGTCATTTCAATGCCACATTTCCATTATGGACCAATTGTCACCATGAAATATTGAAAATTACACTTTCTGCCGTATACAGGTTTAGTTCTCTTAAGAGGTTGTATGGAAGGGGATTCATAACTTTGTCCCTTTCGATTCAAAATGTTTATGTGAGAATGTGTTAGAATGTGGAATCTGTTCAGCAATTTTTATCGAGGAATTTTCATTGCATTCATTGCATTGCATTGTGCAGGTTGTGATCGAAAAAGTGCGCCGATCAAGTCAATTTTTAATGGGATTCGTCTGTGGGCCACGAAAAGTCAATGTACCAAATTTCATCAAAATATTTGAAAACTAGCGACTTGCCGGATGAACACAAGAATACATGTGGAGATATCAGATGGACGAACGGACAGATTGGTTTAAAACGATTTAGAAGATGATTCTGAATCGGTTTTACATGCATCCGCGCAAACTTAATATACCCTGTATCACAAGCGGTGCGAGGTGTAATTAGATTTGACAATAATCTCAATTATGAGCTTTATAATGCATTAATAATTACTTGAATGTTTTGGTATCTGGAGTGCTTCACACCTTATCTAAGCGCTTGGGTGCGAATACGTACATACTTAAGCATGTGTGCAAGTACATGTATGGAAGTAAAGGTGCAAGTCATTTAGCGTCTTATGTATATGGGCAGGGCATACGTGGGATGATTTGGCGGTGATAAACTCTAGACGTAGTAATAAAATTAGGTTTTTCTAAAGAGAATGCACTGAATAAATTTGTTCAAATTTTTATCAATTATTTAGTGTCTTATGTATATGGGCGGAGCATATCTGCAGTGATTTTGGCGATTAATAAATAAATGATTTAGTAGTCGAGCAACGTTCTTCTGATAGGTTCAGTATTTTCCAAGATGTACATAAAACCTGGACTTACGTTATGGCTCTGGAAGTCGTTATGACTTGATTTGGACATTGCATTTTGCGCGTGCTTGCACTATGACTGCACATGAGAGTTGGTGACAATAACTTAGTTTTTTTGGTATTGTGATCGTAATTAAAGGCTTAGTTTGTTTTATGGGAGCTTGCTTCTTAATATTCTTTAATTTTAATACTATTTTATTTAATTTTTTTATTTCGCGGTAACTCGTAACTTAACAAAGACACAAACCTTAAAAAATGTGGGATATTTTGACGGGCTATCTTAACCTCGGAACTTTATGGAGTTTTTCGAGCTTGCTGGCGCGTGTGCGTGTTTTAAAGGTATTGAAACAAATAATAACCACGCCTTCCCTACATTATCGTATTGCTTTTTTTGTGTACAGCGTTGCCCATACTATGTGCGTACAAATTTCCCTAGATTTATCTGCTGCATTTGATGAAAGATGAGCGACTCGACTGTACTGTACGTGGATACTTCGACCGATTTGTCCAATCTTCCATACCAGCCTGCGTGCAAGCGCTTCCAAAGTTTCTGCCATATTTGAAGGCGAAAGTTTTATTTATGCGACCAGAGAAATTTTTACAATAGACATTAAGCGGACCGACTTTTGAACACACGACTACGAACAATCGACTAAGAATTTGATGCTGCTCAAGAATATATACACTTGGAGGGGCCTCTGAACCCTCCTTTTGGAATGAAGCACATAACTATTTCAACCTGCAATAATATGCGTTTGTGCGTAATCATTGAAACTTCTCACGATTTAAAAGTAAAATAGAAATTTGAAGATTTGCAAGCTTAAAATTTGCTTTAAAATGTTCATAGAAACAAGCGAGGATGTTGTCTGCAAAGGACCAAAAGAACCTTGAAGCAAAACTAAGATTTATTTGATGATGACTTATTTAATGACAAATCATAAGACTGCGAGCGAGAGAAATAAAAAAGATGGCGTAGAGAAATTGCAAAGCAAATTTTGCCCAATTTAATGCATAAAATTTAAAGTTCTTGCAACCGTCTTGTGGTGAATGGTGGCGGTGATATCTCACAAAGACAATGCATTCATTCGTTCCACCTCATTAATTGAATATGCGGAATTTATGCACTTGTGCGAAAAACCGAATTAAATTTTTTATAAAATAAACCAAAATCTCCCTACAATATACGTGCTTATCATAGCGAATGATGATGCTGGTATTTTTGCATAAGCGAAGATATATAAGTGTAGATATTTTTGTATGTAAACATTCTGATTTTACACGTGTTGCACATAATGCGGTTTTCAATTACACACTGCAAACAGAAAAAGCAAGTCATGAACGACAATAACAAATAGAATTTCAGTGAAAGCAATATTTTTGAAATATGGCCAGACTCTGTAGGGACGCACAGCTATAAATGATAACATTTTGCCTGCATTTTTAATACCAAGCATGTGCTATCAACCACAGCAGCGAAAAGGCGTACGAATATATGCGACGACGCGTGCTATAGGATGTGTGTTTGGTGTACAAGTAGGGGTAACTGAACGTATATGGATGTGCGTGTGTGTTTGTGTGTGTGTGTGTGTGTACGTATTACATAAGTTCAATTGTAGTAATAAATTGAGCTGTGAAGTACCTGAAAGGTTTGTCAGTAATGAATGATACAAATTTTTTATTTATTTTATTATATTAAACAAATAAATGGAAAAATATACAAATAACTGGAAATGTGACAAATCAAACCTTATCGTTTAAAATCCTACACTGCAATGAAATACCATCAACAGAGGTAAGCCCTTTGGAACTGCTAGCCCAAGTATAAAAACTGACTCTGTAGCAATATTTGGACATTCGTATAAAAAATTTGGTTCAGCTGAGGTAATAGCCGTTTCCACGGAAGCTTAATCTTTGTACCCGTACGCCTTTTTTCTCTCGTTTATTCGAAATATTCTCCTTCAGTCAATGCTGTTCCATATATATATAAATATATTTATATACATATATATGTAGTTTTCTGCCCTCATTTGTCTAACTTTACTAAATGGGGTGATTAGTACTGTTCACTTAAATTTTAATATGGAAATTAGTTGTTAGCCTCAAAAGTCAGGAAGAGGGTATGACAGATGGATAGGAGGAGTTAATATAATGGGAATCTAGCATTCGAGAAGAACCTTTCGTGGGGATATCTTGGTGGGTACTTCACAGATAGAAGGCCTACTGCTTTGGGGAGGCGTTTTTGGTCACATGTGGCGGAATGACATCGCAGTACATCATAAGTGTCCTTATCCAACCTACAGACATCTGTTCTTCGCTATTCCTTCGCATCCCAACTGACGGAAAATATCTTTACTGCTGTCTTGATCGAATGGCTAGAGTTTCAGACAACCCGCTTTTCTTTCGAGAACATCTGATTGCTGCCTACACGCTATCCTATGCGACTTTGCTTAAAGCCTCGTGGACAATAAAACTTACAGCTGCTTTGCTTATACGCTAACGACAATGTGCAACGGTACTTATTGAATAAGTACACATGGGTGTGGAATCAAAATTACAAATTTGGTCGTTCAACTGTTCATCTTCTTTACCCCTTCTTTTTCTCAAACTCAAGTCATCATTTTACTCACATTCAAGCTGAGATCTCCTCTTCAAAGCTATAAAGTTTCTTGTGAAACTCGTATAGCATGTAATTAAGTAAAGCATAAAGTTTGAAGCTGATATTTGTGCGCTTTTCTTGCCCAACAAATCTCTAGTCTTTCGCATCAAATTATTACTGTAAATGTTGTTGTGTTTGTGGTAGTAAAGCCTAATAGTATTAAAGGTGTTGAACTAGACGCTTCTCCGCACCTCAACCCCATTAGGAAGATTAACAAAACCGTTCCCAAAACACTCTCGCACTTCTGAAATGTCATTAGCTATCTCTCTCACCATCTCTTTTCCACTATCGTCTTTCGTTTGTGCACTCTTGACCTGATGGTAAACAAATTCTCACATCATTTTTCAAAGGCAATGTCATGTCTGTTCGTTTAGCGACAAATGTACATTTGTCGTGTAATAAATTACATATTAACCGTAATAACTGCTTATTATTATAACAATTTAGGTACAAAAAAAAAAAAGAAAAAATTGAAAAAGTGTCTCTTCAAACATACATAAGTACCTGTTTATAAGCTTAAGCTTATTAGGTGAGACATGAGTTTCTCTACAGTTGTTTTTGTATCCATCACCTAAATATGGAGGTATATTCATCATGTCAAAATGTTTGCAGCGCCCAGAATGAAGCTTTAGAGACCCCACAAAGTATGTAAATTCTTGACCAGCATGGAATTCTGAATCGAATTAAGTATGCCTGTCTGTCCGTCTGTAGATTGTTTGTGGTAAACATTCCCCTGGCAGAAAAAATGAATCATATCAACTTCAATTTGGCAGAATCTTTGGAAGTTCTTGCACGCAGGTTGGCATTGAATAAAGGCCAAATCTGTTAAAGGATAGGCGTGCAGTACGACGTAAACTGAAAAGCCCTACGTTTTTTAAAGGAATAAAAAGTTTGTTTTTGCTCACTACACACAAACGTGTAAAAATTGGTCGGCATATTCTATGGTTGATTCTATACTATCCGTACAAATCGGAAAAAATCCGCGACGCGTGGACAATTTTGCCATAGTCTTTATAAAGCGGAGAAACATGCTTCAAAAATCTCATAAAGTAAACGCATTCTCGGCCATTGTCAAATCCGAAAAACACGTTAAGCATGCCCGTCTGTTTGTCTGCTGATCTGTTGATATCGCCTACAAATTTGCAAAAGAATTTCAAAAAATTACATGCCCATAATGGTCACATTCCGGTGCATAGAAATCTTTGAATACCTTTGCTTCACATGCTTTGTGGTGGTTGCTTATAAAGTACAACACATACACCATAAAAATGTCAAAGTTTTATTGTGGCGGGTGTAAAAGATTCGGTCACGACCAAGTATAATTTTCTTATTTGTTTTTCTACTTTGTTTTTCTTTTTTGAAGACCATTTAATCGTTCGTTTATCGTACATTTCTTGAGTGTCAAAGCAATTGAACTTTGTGCTCTTTGGCCCGTCACTATTTATTCCAACCACGAAAATGTGTGTTTCCACAAATCCTCAATTCACGTTTTCTTCAGTTTTAAAGCAATGGCCATCTTTTTAGCGTGCACACGTTCTCATACACATGACCAAATTTGAACGCATGTTAAACCACAAAAAAAGTATTTCTTCTTACTGGTACTGATACTTTTAGCACACGACAAACAAATTGAGTGTGTTGACAATTTATAAATGTGACATTAATCCAGCACGAGATTACTTACGCAAAGAAAAAAACAAAAAAATTGTGGTTTCCAAAAACGTAAATGTACGCAAAGCAAAGCTTCTGCGAGAAAAACACAATAGTGGGACACGGGCCGCCATTAAATACTCTACATCACCCTGCAGGTACACATACAACGACTTCTCGTTAAGTGGGAACGATTCGAAAATATCGATCGGTTCCAATTTCAATTCAACAGCGTTCGTCATTGGACGTGAACCCATCGATGTTCCATATTTCATCGAAACGTCTCGAAAATGCCCACCTATACGATGGCTACATGACCCCTAAAGTCTTATGTAAATTCTGGGAAAAAGTTTATATTTCATTCGTTGTTGCAGTTCACTAAAATAGAAGCGTATTTAAAAAATATAATTATAATTTAAATATAAATATAAATTATATTAGAAATTTTTCACAGTTCACTACAGTTCGGGCTCTAGTCATCAAGGTTTTTTGTATGATATCTATATCGAGGAGGTAGTTAAGCAAACGATTATCCGTCACACATCACTCAATAAGTTCGTAGAATGATATACTGATGTAATATGATCAGTGACGCAACACAAGAGTTTCGGATTTTTCCATTGTTTTGACAATTGCAAAAGTGGTGCCACTACCACAACTGTAGACTGTAATCGTATGGCATCAATTAAACGCAGCAATCCACTTCTCTGTTTACTTTGTTCTCTGTTATTTAGTTTGACCGATATATTCTCGCCATTAAAAGGTGATGCCTTATTAACATACGAAATTCAGATTTTCCCATTCTTTTCTATAGGAATTTCGTGGAATTTTGACACATTTCGTTTGAAGGTTGGCATTATCTAAAATTCATATGAATTCGTCAATAGTGATGACGACTACATGCTACGAACTTATTGAGTGATCTTTTATAGACAGAAAAATGAACATTGGCTTAACGAAAAAGTGTCAACAACTTTCTTAATACACTCTGACACTACAAAATGTCTAATAATGAATCGAAAAATCCAAAATCGAACGAGCAAAAGTCAGCAAGGACCGGAACGCGTACTTCCAGCCATCTACTCTGTGAATAAAGTAAAAAGCTTGGTAACAATTCGAAAAATTAGAAAACAAATCGAACAACGATACACGAAGATCAAAAAGCCGTACACACTAAACTTATTATACTAATGAAAACTACAAAGAGATCCACGCCTCCAAACTGCGAAGCGTTTTTAAAGCCGGAATTTTCAGAAAACAAGTGAGAGACCAGCTTGCTGCTGATTAGGAAAAAAGCGATTTCATCGCGAACACGGCTAATTTTTTCAAAAGGGGGCTTACGAAGCGTTATCCCCCTGAGCAAAGTGGTATAATAATATGTAGAGCAATACGCAATAATTTCCCGCTGAATATTACAATATTTAATATGTACATATTTTTTTAAATACCTATGGCCCCTCATTTTTCGCCATAGCACACGTTGATCAAGCTAGCATTGCTGAAGCCATCTGTATGAAAGCGCCGCGAACTTATTCCTTGACCATGTCCACAATTTCGTCTAAATGAGATTTTTCTGTGCACCTCGTGAAGCATTTAATGCACTTAATATGCTCTGCCTC
>CCAG010022718.1:0-33439 GCA_001077435.1 Glossina morsitans morsitans
GCTGCCTTCTTCGTTAAGCGATGATATAGGTACAAAATTGCAAACGAAGCGTATGTGGCCTTGGCAACCTTTACAATATTTTCAAAACTTGAATTCAATTTTTAATTTTAAAAATTGGAATGAACTTACATTAGCACGTCCTTTAGTGGTAGTGCTATTAAAATAATCGGATAATTTGACCATATCGAAAAGCAAAAAATTAAGATAAAGAATTTATGTAAAGCAAAACTTTTAAAGGAAAAAATAAACTCCGAATATATTTGCTGCAATCATTGATCTATCAAATTATTAAAAATATTTCTGACAGTTGCGTGTGTAGACGTACATCGTCATCGTAATTTGATTTCAAAAGCCTCCATACTTTTGGTAACATAATTAGAAAGGTTACAAGTGGCGGAGAGAGAAAATTCTATTTTCGAACGAATAAATGATTTGTAAATTGCTAGCGCTGTTCTTGGGGAAAGCCCAGTACGAAATCGAGTCATCAGATTGACGATGCTAGACCCAGATTGACCGTCATTAAGAAATTCAGAGGGGTGTTCTTGAACCGTTAGAGTTTCGCTTATGGTCCTGCCGCGGAACTTAAGGAAAGTCTTTTGGGTCAATCAGAGTGCTATTCATCGAAATGTGTATGCACTTCCCGGAACCTATTGTAAAATACATTGCGGTTGAAATTACGCTTGAAGTTTCCGCAAGCATAAAAAAAGACATTATTTTTAATAACAAGATTTTCAACTGCTTCTTTAAAAGCAGTCACATCCCACAACATGCGACAAGCCAACATCAGATGCTTCTAAAGTTCCTGTCGACGAATTGTTTTTAATATCAGTTTAGGTATGGCTTACTGTTGGCTTCATTGTGGATTGGAAAATTAAAAATTCTCTTAGTCTGACGATGACGATTGACCAAAGGGATCTTGTGTTCCCATTAGTGCTCAATTCTTCGATTTAAAGAGCCTTGTGCTTCCTTTTTGCTTTTCTTACAGCTGCTTTTCATTCTTTTTGTTACTCTTTGAAAGAGTTAAAATTGGTGGAATTAGCTTATCTTGGAAATTTTTGTCGAGAAGCTTTCAATCGGCGAAAAATAGCAGAAAGTGAAGCATTCCATCATATATCAGATGACGATTTATATGGAATTTTTGTGAAATTCATATTTTTTTTTGATGAGTGTGGCAACACCACCATAACCATCAGGACGGCATTTATAGATAGATCTATAACTTGAGAATTTCGGATCTAATCTCCCTAAGTATGCAGAAAATTACTCCTTTTGAATTTAGCAAAAAAAAAAACAAAGCGGGTGCATTGCGTCTGAAGCTCTCAACATTATATTGCAAAAAGATTATTTTTTGTGATTTAAGAGATTTAACACAGAAGTGGAACCAGACTGTTGCAGCAAATCCAACGTCAACTTCAAAGCTGATATTTATTCAAGGTATTTTGGAAATTCATCATCAATACCAGAAAAAGTTCTGAATATTTCGTTAAGTAGTTTTTCAAATTCTCTAGTTTTCTTAGGAACCACAACCCAACATGACTAAAATTGTTTTTTGTAAGAATCCTATTGACATCAAAACACGAATTTCTCATATTTTCTGGAGGGGAAAAGTTTTCAATTAGCGGAAAGCTTTCCTTCATATTTCATATTGTTAAAGCATTCAAAAGAGTTAACATATTTGTCGTTGCCCTTATGGTCGTTATTTTATTAATTTGTTCATCACGGTTTCGCTTCGGAGAGTCTTTGAATCGAGTAATGTGGGAGGATTAACCATAGGCAATACGTTTACTAAAAGAGCATTTATTAGGCGGACAGAACGACATCTTGCCTCTTTTTCTTTTGCACAATTTGGCAATATGACCAAATCTAGCACATTTAAAGCATTGTCTAAGGGTAGGTATAAAATAATCAACATGAAGAATAGGAATAGTTCCTTTACAATCAATTTTGAAACTGATCTTGACGATGTAATCTCGTCACCGATTTGAAATGAATGCAAATTTTACGTGAGACTTAGAGATTCATTGATTGAAATCGAAGTTACATTTAGAGAGTTGTTCTCTAAGCACGAAGATGTGGAATAAATTTCCGCTGACAAAACGGTCACGGGGCTTGTGGCTACTCGCTTAATAATTTACGTATTAACAAAGCTATTTATTAAAATGCTTTTTATTCGCTATCATTTTTTAAACCTTAACCTCCTAGGGGGCCGGCCACTTTTAGGCTTCGTGCCCACTAAAAATAATAAAAAAAAGCAGCCAACTTACCAGGACTTGGTTGATTGTTAAGTCGACTGATTGACAAAGTTACTTATGCAAAACGGACAACTGTGAGGTAAAATAGAAAAAAACCCTTTCGGCAATGACTTGATCTTATTTGTTTTATTCTTCTATTATAATTTTTAATATAATTTTTTTTTTTTTTTTTGGAAGAAAGAAAATTTTTATATGTTGGGCAAACGACCTTCTACCAAAGCTTTAGCCGCAATGAGATGGGAGGATTTCTTGTCTACTAGAAGGGGGGTTGCCCTCTTTTTTCTTGTTTGCAATAAAAAGGTGGAAAAAAATATCCTCAATGTACTTAAATATGGTTCAAAATTATTGCAATGTAGGACCCGACAATAAACGTCTTGGATTCAAACTCTATTTGCCTAAAATTCTAGGTTTACTGGCATAACTCATAGATTTTGCCTCATCGATGTCTTCAATGAGTTTATAAATTGTAAGTTAAACGAAAAAGCAGTAACTTCGTCGGATGCATTCAGATCGTTAAGTTGTTCCCAAAGTTAGATATCGCTAATATATAACCTTAGGTTTAATGCTAAGCATCGAGCTGCCTAACTGTGGGAAGGGGCTTCTGAATTGTCCGGCATTAGCAGACGCCGAATCAGAGGCTTAGATATTTGTCGGCGACCGAGGTCTGTCCGAATCACTTTCTTTTTAAGAGGCAAGTAAGAGAGGGCAAGAGTTCCTCCAGTTCCAATCCGCGATCCAAATCATCCAAAAGTCGCAATCACGTGTTCGAAACGCCATGTCAAAGTGTTGGGTCTTAGCAATAAAGTCTGAAATACGAAGAAAAAGAAGACCTCGCATGCATTCTGCCATTTGGGTCCCCTACGATAGTAACATCCGGTCGTCAAAGCAAACGCGTCATCGAGGATGTACTGTTTGAAATAAATTTATCCTATGCAGATGGATATGAAAGAAGTGAAGTTTATCGAATCACTTTCGCCTTGAAAGGGAATCGGCTGCCGTATATTAATGCGGCTGGATTGAGTAAATCCCAACAGAATCAGATGATTTTGAGATATTTCGCTAAGTGTGAAAACTGATTTCTGCCACCACTACTCTTGATGTCAGCGAGTCAGACATCGAAGACGAATTCCCATGTGTTTGCGCCCTGCTAGCATAATGGCTGCCTCTACGTTAATTATCCATAGATTTTTCATAATTTTTTGACCATGAATGTAGCTTATTAGATATGGGTAACACGAAAGCAAACGATCTGTGCTCACTAGCGACCCGGCCGTCGAAGGCACCATATCAAAATCTCTTCAAAACCGCCATCCTCACGCCGGTGCAGATGGCCTGGTTTTATTGGTCCCCAATTCCGTAAAATCCGAGTACAAAGAGCATTCCTAAATGGTATATTTACAGTTCTTCATCAAAAGCACTCCCTCAGCTACAATCCATCTACGAAGGTGTGCTTATTTCGGTGGAAGGAAACCTAATCAACGGTTGAAGGTTCAATTTAAACATGTCCCATATGCTGTAGGGATTATATGTTGTCTTACTTCCTCCTATTTCAGCAGGATTTCCGCAAAAGGGTGCATTCACAATGCTGACCCAAACGTTATGGGACCACAACATCGATTTGTGGTTGCTGTAAAGCAAAATTGCAAGGAATTTTGATTGAATGAAAAGTGGATTTCAGCGCTCAGAATAGTTTTTTAATGAATATCGCGGTACTTTTCGAAATAGTTTATCACAAATGGATTAAAGTAACGTAGCATCGGCTTTAGTCTGCATCAAAAAGTGATCGCAAAGGTATCTAGTTCGTGAAAATAGAAGTAAGAGATAAATTCGAGTCATTGTTAAAATTTCCGCGAATCCTCTCATGTACTCTCTTCAATCCTTTACTTATCGGAATGATTACAAAGATTATAAATAAGTAGCAATACTATCCGAATTTCGATAACTAACCCAAATATGTGGCAAATGTTTTCGATGGAATAGTCGACTCTTACAAGACGAACAATCTATAGAAAAATAGTCTAGAAAAAATGAAAACGAATAATGATTTGATGGACCTTAATACAATATATTCAAGATCGGAAATATGACATAAGGGAAAGATCTCGGCCGCTAGTGTATGTAAAGCTTTCATTATTTAGCGCGAATGTTGAAGTGAATAGCTAAGGCGGAACAAGACGACAGAAACGAAACAATCCGTAGCACTCCATCTAGGAAACCGTAGCCGTTCGCTTTGTTCTAATTAACTTTTGCTCGAAAGTTATCTTGCGTTAATCACATATATGCAGTGATCAATATCATGATTTCATTAGTCGCTCCCGGCGAAGCGACTTTCAATTAAGTGCGATTAATATCTCATGAGTTCAGCTGAACTAAAGAGCTTTCTTTACCCTTAACCAAGCTCGAGTTAAGCCGACTGATTACGGCAGTTTTGCTTGCAACACGTTGCAGCGAGATGGTCGAATGGGTAAAAGTCATTAGCAAAAATCGATTGTTTTCAACAGCGGGACATTTTTTGTAGCCATCTCACGCGTTATCTCAGTGAAAATTTAATAACTGCAAGGTGAACCAGCGAATTCCTTTAGCATTCCTATGAAATGCAATGAAAATGGAAGCTATGTCACTTAAGCACTGTCGTCTTTTCGAGTTAAATTGAAAGGAGAATAATACAATAATTGCTATATAAATAAGACCCTTCTTCCCTGTCTGTGATTTTTTGCTCCCCACTCGAACCCGTATAGAGAAAAAGTCCAGTTGCGTTCATAGTAATTATAATTTTTTTTAAGTCCATAGCTTCAATTTCTCCCCTTAAACTATGAAATTACTTAGTAGCTTGTGCCCTCTGTTTTTCATTGCCTTCGCCGTTGCCTTTGGTGCTGCATACAGTCTTTTAATGGCTGCCATGCTCATATTCCGTTTTTCATGATTTGTATTTTTTTTTGTTTATAGAGTAAATAAAATAAAAGAAAATTTCTATTTTCCATGTATTTTCCTTTTCTGCTAAAGAATTAATCGCACTACGAAATCAATGCAGCATCATGGGATTAATAGTACAGTGATAATTGGGCACCGATAGCGAATGAAAACTATTTAAAATTTTTCAAAAAATCAATTTTTTTTTTGTTGACCTAAATGATCCATTAAATGGTCAAGAAAGTTATGATAAAGACACATTTTGAATTGTGAAAAAATTTGAATCATCGAATATAATTTTATGGGCTTTTGAAAATTTAATTTTGTTCTTTTTGAAAGACGATTTTTCAACATTCAAAGAATTTTCATTATTTGCATTCGAATTTCGTAGACGCTCTCTGAAGCAACATCGTCTGGAAAAATGCGTAGAATATTGAACGAATTGCTCTCTTTTTTCGGTCGAATTAATTTGTTTTATTCAAAGACTTGCCGCTCACCCGAAAATCGATATTGCAAAGACACGCTCTAGTCTAAAATAGAAAGTAGACTAAATGGCGTTTTTCTTTTTTTTAGTTGACATTTGTTGTAGTTACACTGTGTGGCATAGAGCCGCTCATACTGATCGTGTCTTGGCGCTGGCATTTTTTAATAATTTTCAGAAATGATTTGTTGTCGCTAAAGATTGTTAACCCTTTTACCGTTCCTTCCATTCAGGAATAGTCATTGAAAAAACACTTTTTATTTTTAGGCTGTTACAGATGTTTTACCCTTTAAGTCCGAAATATTTCTGAATATCTGATATATCTCTGAAGTAAGTAAATTCGTTTCTATAATAATTTCGAGTACTATCGTTGAATATTTAGTGCTTTTAATCATTGGTTGACCGTAGATCAGGTCGCCAGAATGGCGAATGCAAAAACTGTATTTTCTCTACGCGCGTACTCTTGTCTTTACGAGTAAAAAGGACATCTACTAAGTTGATGATTAAATAAAGCGAAAAAAAAAGTTCTGGTTTTATTGTGAAAAGAAATTATGCGTCGTATTCGGTAAATAAGTTTCTCGGTCTATATACATAGGAAATAAAGAAAATTACATTATTTAGGATCCTATCATATAGCGCACAAGACGAGCTTAACATATCAAGATGTGAAGATGCCGTCTGCGTCTTAATTTTTGACTTTGTTTCAATAATAAGCTGAAATCATAATAAGTTTTGGTTTTAAATGTTTAATAAAAGCTCTTTTCTGATTTCTAAGATTTTGTACAATTTACCGTAACGTTTTGAACAGAAATTTATTAAACAGTGAATTTTTGTACCGTTATCCCGAATTGAATTAAGACAATTACAGCAGACGAGTAGAATTTTATGCAGTTTACCGTAATGCTATTACAAAAGAATAATTAATTGGTGAAGAAGTGAAATTTTTTCGCATTGTGTGTGTGTGTGTGTGTGTGTGATTTTCGTTATAATATAACATAAAATAAATGAAAAGAAAAATAAAAAATTTCACATTCGTTTCATTAAAGCTTAGCTAGGAAATGATCAAAGAGTAGTAGGGTTTATCGTTTTCCCCAATTCGGCAAATAAATATAGGAAGTTTAGCTATCTATACATACATACATAGAGACCGGAAATACTTTCCTGCCAACAGTTTTAGTTTATCTAACATGCGAAGAACTAAAAGTTATTTTATAAAAATTATCTTCACACAATGATAAATATATGTACATAACATTATACGAAATAATCAGGTATAACTAACTTTATGGGAAATTATTAAAACATTTTTGATGCTTGTATTGTCGTTAGTTAGAATAGACAGAAAATAAAAGAGTTTTCATGCATATGTAAACGTATGCGTACATATACATCAAGGTATTAAAAGTAAAATGTGCGCGTATTGTGTACATGTGCGTAAATGCACGACGAACACATGTTGAGAGAAAAATATGTGGTGACAACAAAACGCGATAAAGTATAACGTTAAAGGAAAAAGCCAAAAAAGCAGTAAAAACAGTAAAAGCAGCGAAACAAAACATTAAAACTAATTCGCTTGTAGTCAAAATTGATTTGCAGACTCAGAGCGAGAGCATTAAAAATAAGAGATAAAGAGAGAGGAAGAGATCGAGAGAGAGAGAGAGAGAGTGAGTGCAATTTAAGCAGTAGTATGTTTGCAGAGTTCGCTAGAAAGAGTAAGAGTTGTATAAAGAAAAAATATGTATATGAGAGATGGTGAGAGAGATGGAGAGAGAGAAAGAGAGCGAGAGAAAAAAAGCGCATCTGTAAGAGTCAAGTCTAAGAAACGAAAAAAGAAAAAAGAAGCAATTCACGCAGACGGACGATGTACTACAATACAATAAGCAGAGTGTAATAAATTTATGGACAGAAATATGTACATACACACGAGCAAAGTGAACGAACCGCCTTTAGTTACCAGTTTTGACTCCCAATCTATGTAAATTGGAATCCAGTGTTGTGCCGAAAATCTTATAGACACAATGTGTTCCCGGTTGGAGTTTTTCGCTGAGAAAAAGAAAAGAAAAAAAAATATCTTAATATAATTCATTGTTAAACCATACAAACGCATTAACTTCTTCTTAAAAGCAAGAAGCAAAAAAGAAAAAAAAGCAGAAAAGATTGCATTGAATTAAGTGATAATGATTTACAGCAATCGACAAACAATAATAATAAATTGTAATATATTGCTTTTAGAAAAAAATTAAATGCGAACCAAAAAAAAGTATTATAAAAAAGAAAAAAAGAGGAAAAATATTTATTGCGAAAAAATTTTTTAATAATAACAAGAAGAAAACCGTTTAAAGTTTTCCAAAGTTGAAGGAAAAGAAAAAAATAATAAAAAAAAAATATTCATTTTAAAGTCGTGTACCTATCTGTATGTGGTTGTATGTATGTATGTATGTATGTATGTATGTATGTACGTACATATATATATATATATATATGCATGTATGTATGAATGTGATACATATGCAAACGAATGCATAAAACTTAATGTGTACAACAAAATAATTAAAACGCGCCCAGTTTTTAATGAGTTTTTCTTTGCATCAAATTGTTGTTGTTTAGCGAAATTTTGTTTTTTTTCCTTTTATTTAGTAATTTCGTTTAGTCTTTTTATTATTTCTTCTTGTGTGTATTTATTATTTTTTTATACACTTTATTTTTTTAAATATACATATATATATCTATACAGATATATATATATATATATATATATATATTTTTTTTTTTTTTTTTCATTGTTCACATATATTTCGTGTATCTATGAAATTTTTTTCTGAATCTGTTGAGTGTATCTGCAAGATTTATGTTTATTTCCTCTCGTATTCCTCTTTTTTTTCGCAGAGAGTGCCAAACATTACAAACCAAATCAAAGAGAGAATGTGAGAGTGACATATAGAGAGAGAGCGAGCGAGCGAGCGAGAGAAAGAGAGTGAATTTATTTCTTTTACTTACCATGCAATGCACTCCGTTCTCTCGGTTTTTTTTTTTTTTCTTTCCCCCATATTCATTAACTGGATTTGTTGTTGATGTCTGTCGTTTTTTGCCATCGTACGCCGACATTGAAATATTTCTTGCGTTTTTATTTTTTTATAAATTTTGTTTGCGTTGTTTGTTTTTTTTGCACAAAATTCGTGACTTTGCAAAATATGAAAGCAACAACAGTAAATATCGTTACATGAATGTACTTTTAT
Source organism: Glossina morsitans morsitans (assembly GCA_001077435.1). NCBI lineage: Eukaryota > Metazoa > Arthropoda > Insecta > Diptera > Glossinidae > Glossina > Glossina morsitans. The sequence continues at coordinate 8,880 of CCAG010022718.1, forward strand.
TAAATATTCTGGACTTGAATTTTCTTTTTTCTTTGTTTTTTTTTGTTTTTCGAAGATGCTCTTCTCAAAAGAAATATAGTGAAATAGAAAAATTAAAAAAAAAATATATATATAATGTGCAAACCCAAAAATGTTATCATGACTAGTAATAGCTGGCATGAAATAGTAACGCTAGCGTTTATTGAACTAAATGTTTATGCTTAGTGAATATTTTATTGAAACTGCAGTTTGTGAGTTTGTAAAAACGTTACGCAAATGTTTTCTTCTCAATTACACTCATTGGATATTCCGTCTCAGATGTATAATTATTTCATTATTGCCGAAATATTATTTCAAGCTGTTCACATGTAAAGGTAAGCTGAAAATGTTAAAATTTTATCCGCTGAACTCTCTCTCCTTGAAAAAAAAAAAAACATTTTATTTATCAAACGGATTCATTTTAATGTCCATGTCAAGCTTCATAATAAGTAGAGATATGCGGCTAATTAAAAAGTTCATTTACCGGAAATGATAAAAAAAAGACAAATAAAAAAAAAAAAAAAAAAAAAAAACTTGTGTTTGCCTTGAGTCGAATCTATTAATAATCATCAAGTGCAGCTGTATGTATGTATGATATTTGATTAAACGAAGATTTGCCGAATGTTGATTGTATCGCACCTACTGAATATCGTCTTTATACTTAGATCATATATTTATGACGATATTTTTCCGGTTCGATTGTTACTGACTTTGCAACCGGATACAGCTTAAAAAGCTTTGGAGTTTTGAAATTTTAATTTAGAAAGAAGGGCAACAAAATTATGATCTCTTCGACGCTCCCATGCACTGCTTTATCTGATTTGTATTTAAGAATACATTTTCGTTTCTACGTCAAGTTTTGAGATTTCAATATTAATATCGACCGATGGACAGGCCTTAGGTAAATAGACAGGTGCATATGTTCAAATTGTTTGCACTGTATTCGTATTTAAATCCACAACACACACACATATATAATTATAGTAAACAAAGCAGGAAGGCGTGCATTCAAGCGTTGTCCTTGTGAAGCACAAGTTCTCCTATTCGTCAATTTCAGCCGCTTCTAAGTTAATTGTTCACTCAACTTTCGCCAATTGTGAGAAGCAGTTTCTTGAAGGAATCCCTTTGCTTGATGAAAGCAGCAGCTAACACCTCCAAATAGGCGGCAAATGGTTTGTTAATGCAGCATTTTTATGCTTCAGCGATGATGTCTTTCGACTGACATCCACTTTTTCGCAGCAGTGCTCTTTGCGACGGAACATCTTGACTGGTCAACTGGTACAGGGCATGTTCAATTTTTGCCGACCGCACGCGATTCGTACAAATATATAATAAGTGATCGATTCCACATAGTTTACGACATTTTGTGAATGACCTTCGTTTCAAGTACATTTTCGGTAAACGGTAGCATTTATTTCTCTGACTAAATTAATTATAATAATAATAAAGCCTCTTATCTGGTTTTTTTTTTCCCATCGTTCTTTCTCTCTATTTCAATTTCAAGAATATCTATGTCAAACTATAGCTTTTAATGGCATCTTTTATGATGGCAAGTGTGCCAACCGTATGCGTTGAACACACGGACATGATTAACGCAATTAATCATCATGTGCTTATCTAAGACACGTATGTAGTCTAAGGAGTCGCTGATGCGTACGATGTGCGCCATATCCACTGATTGTCAGCAAAATATAAAGATTTAAACGATTCTTATGGAATATTCTAACCTTTTCATCAATCAATTGATCGCAACTTTTAGTTAAAGCAATCAAGTAACAATCAATTAATTACCGCGAACAAACCCCATCTCAGAATATTTGGATAAATATAATTTGTTTGGTAAAAAGTCGATATTTTACTTCACATTTTGCGTTATTTTTGATCATCAAAACAATTTCTTAATATTTGCGTCAATCTCTTCTTTCTCTAAATTTACTTCCAAAGTAAACAAATTACAAATATTTGAAAATTATGATAACACATTGTTGACCGATGGCGAGTTGACTTGTCATTGCACTTGCATTATCTATTTGAATCTATGAAATCCAATGTGATGTAGAATATTTTGAAGGTCATATATAAGACAATGTGTTCAAAATGTAATTTCATTTCATTCTGTAAAAAAAAAAAAAACTTTATTTGAGTTTATTTCGAATATTTTACTTTACGTCGAGTATCAATTACAAAATAATAGCCAGTGACATGCACATAGTTTCTGTGCAAAATTCACCGGTCAACAAAGTGTTAGGATACACTCGTAATTGAAAATGAACGAAGGCATTTGCTAAGTAAGTAACTCAATAGACTTCTGTAAAGATCCATTATATTGGCAGGTTAATTAGCTAACAGGTTTTTTAGCTAACAGGTTATGTTTGCATCTCGAGGCCTAAGCTGCGTTCACTTCTAAATCTCTAGCATTGTTATGCCTTTAACTCAACCTTATACGCATAGAAGCATGAGACTACGTATTTGCAAGCACAATTCCTCCCAACTACACTTCACGGTATCCAAGGTGCAACATCTTTTAAATCATGTAAAGAAATTGAAATGTTTTCTTCGGGAAGAATAATGGTAGTGGAAGTGTTGAAATTCAAATTGGAAACGACGTTCCGCCGCAACAGAAACGATTACGTAATAGCCATTTATCATGTATATACATAGCATTGTCCACAGCAAGAAGAAGAAGAGAAGAAAAATTCGAATATTTTCGGGAACTAATTCTTTTTCTTCTACGTTTATAGTATTAACGAGACCTGACCAGGAGATAATTGCCATATTTGGAAGCTTAGCACAGCCAAATTAGTGATTGTCGCCCGCAAATCGATGAAGAAATATTATTTAAACGGGTGCAAGAGCAAAAAAATGTTGGGATTTCACTTGGAAACTATTTTCAACAAGTCTTTGAAATCGATTATAGAAAATCGTCAATACTGGTTTACCATACGAAGTTAGTTTGGTTACGAACCGCTTGACAATTTTAAATCCAAATCCATAGTTTCATGCTTCAACATATATGAAGCAGTCATTAGTTAAGGCATTAATATATGTATGTTGGCACCTTAACAGAGCCCGGTTATTTTGGTAGTTGAATGGATTTTCTAACTTTCAACTATGAGTTTACCTTAAAAGCTTTTACGATCATTCGATTGCCGAGCGAGAAACAAAGCAATGAATCCTGGAATTCTGATAACAAATACACACGTACACGTACATACATAAAGATGTAATCGCTGTAAGAATGCATATTTGAATCGCCTGTGTGGTCGTCTGTCCATCTTTTATTGAAACTACGAATAAGCCACATACAGTTATCGATTATTCGATTTGTGGATCACCATAGAAATATAGAAAGTGAGCGCTATAACGCAACAATAAAGAAAATTTCAAATTTCAATTCCATATGAACAATGAATGGAACGAATGAATTTCAAAGCGCCACAAAATCGTTGACAATTTCTTTCATTTCTTCTTCATGCTTCTATGTACGCTTAGTAGTAGGTGTACAAATAAATTCTGTAAATTGAAATTGAACGCTTCATAAAACATTTTTGGTATACATAGCTTACAAATGGATGCTTGAACGGTATAACTTACAGTCCGTGACAAGGTGTCGCTCAATACGCATCAAAGTGTAAGAAGATGGATGTCACTTATGGCCATCCATCGTGCAGCAATGGATATAATGGAGTTGGTTTGGAGCGAAAACACAGAAAGCTATGAAATAATTAGAAAATGGTTTAAAAGATTTGATGCAAAACTTTTTAGTGTTGATGACAATAAACGTTCGTATACGTTCATCCGTCTCCAGTAAAAGCGCCCCCAGGCAAGTGTTCTTCAACTTGAACTGAAAGCATGTTATGATTGCGACATATTCGGCCGATCTCTCTCTTTCTAATTACAAGTGGCTCAGACCGATGCAGTGCTATTTCGCCCACTGAACGATTCTGCAAAGCTGATGATGTGCATCCATTATCTGCCGGGTAGATGGCAAAAGGCCATACATTTTCACAAAACTTTCTACTTTATTTCGAAAACTTTCTTCGATTTTTACTCACGACGGAGATGTGTTCCGATAAATACTCTGACTAAACTAAGTAGTGAGGAAAACTTAAACCAGCATTCCACGAATAGTTGATCAATATGCTCTCCAAAAACAATTCAATTCCTATTTTGATTTCGGAAAACAATTTTATTTGATTTTAAAAAGCCATTGTATAGAGAGTAATGCAAGGGCAATGTTTAGATTGGAAAGATTGCCGAGATTTCTCGTACATAAGCTAATGCATGCTATACCTTGTTGGGAAACATATTATTCAAGGACTTATACTACATTTTGTTTTCTGTTCTTCGCAGTATTGCGTTTCGTAATAGTCGCCAAGTAAATTTTCGCTCTTTCAAACTCATGTGTCTGTGTATGTTAAAGTAGGAAAGCGGAGATTTCCTTTTTTTAAATGCCAACGACATTTTGTTCATAATATTTGTTGGAAAAATACTTGTATCTGCTTTATTTATAACAGGTGCTTGCATTTATTTCGATCAGCGACATCTATTTGTGAAATTGATCAAGTAATGCAAACGTTTAAATTCGACGATTTTGGCTTTTCTCTACATAAAGTAACAGTTTTCCAGTTGTATTCACTCCATACAGAGACTAATCAGCGAATCAGCTCACAATCGCATTTCCGTCCTTTGTGACTTCTGATTAATTTGAAGAAATCCACTGCCGAAGCCCATCGAACCCTTTTAAAGGCTTATGGTAATGCTGCTCTATCATATCCCAATTGTCGGTTTTGATATCAACGGTTTAAAAGTGACGATGACAAAGAACGGCCTGGAGGATCAAAAACCTTTAGAGACAATGGATTGTCAGGCTTATTGGGCGAAATCCCACCTCAAACCCTTAAAAAAGTCTCTCAAAGAACTTTCGAAAAACTTAGCAGTTCATGAACCAACTGTTTGTAGACGTTTACATGGAAAGATGCAAAAGGAGGGGAATTGACTGAAAATTCCATTTCGAATTGTTTCAACATCGCGGTTTCATTAATTGCTAGGTAAAAAAGGAAAAGTTTTTTATGGCGTATTGTGACTAGCGATGAAAAATGAGTCTACTGCGACAATTTCAAGCGCAAAAGGTCGTGGCCGCAGACGAACCAACCACATCGACACCGAAGCCAAATATTCATGGCTATAAAGTTTTGCTATGCATATAGCGGGGTCAGGTGTAGTATATTACGAGTTATTAAAACGGAATGCAGAAGTCTACCGACGTCAATCGGACAAACTGAACGATGCATTGCTGCAAAAAGGATCAGAAATGGCGGTTAACAGACGCAAAGTCATTGCATGACAATGCTCGAGCATAAGTTGCAAGAGCTATCAAGCAGTTGTGCAGCTCGAATTGAAAAGTTTTGCCACACCCAGCCTAGGCGGCAGTCATAACGCCTTCTGATCACCATTTATTCAAATCGATGCGACAGCATAGCTTGGCTGCCACACGTTTTCGAAATGCTGAAGAGGAGCGAAAATGGCTCGATAATTGGCACACTGCCAAGCCAAACCAATATCGCTCTTTCGGCACGGTACCGCCATGTTGCCAAAAAGATCGGAAAGAGTTATAGAAAATAGTTGGCAAATATTTGGATCAATATATCAACATTTCCTCAATAAACTGCATTTTCAAATGAGAAAGCGATTAACATACATGCAAGCACATAACAAAATCTTTTATGTGCGCTTGCAATTAATTGTTCAGTGCCGAAGATACCCTTTGCATTATATTTTAGTTTCAAGTTTCAAGTTTCAAGTCGGTATAAAGATTATAAGAAAGTAAAAGCTTAATGAAATTACCTTTAATGAAATTATTTACTGATAAAATTTTCAAACTACGTATTAAATTCTTTTAATCACATAAAGTAAAAACTTTTTTTCAAAAGGAGGCAAAATATGTTGAACGAAAAGATGCACGTATGCACAGTGCAGCGTCCTATGTGCGCATATACTGCGCTGAGATGCATTCAATTGTTTGTAAAAATTGACTTTGAAAGCATACATTGGCTGGCCTTATAGCAGCCACTACACACAAAAACATGTTCTTCGAACTATCCGCACTTTTTGGTGCATTGCGTTATCTTACCTGTACACAGACTTTTGCTTCACTATACCGTATGGTTGTAATGGTCGCAACGGAATCCAGGCTATAGGTATTCCTAAGACGAAAGAATTTATATGCAGCACATACGTAAGAGTCTTTTTATCAATACGCCAATGGTTTCTTCACCGGGTAATTTGAAGCTTCTTGTTCTAAGGTATTGATGAGCTAGTCTTTACAATGTCTTCTCCTTGATATACAACGTACTTGTACGGGACTTATGTACGGTTCGTTATAGATATATTTACTCACTACATGGCGACATCATTTCCGGATCTCGCACTAATTGCTTTCCATATTTACTGCAAGAGACATTGTAGGCGGTCGACAATTGTTCAATTTCACTCCATCCTTCTTATCAATTTTATCAATCTTTACTGCTTCCGCTCCTTGCTGCATCGTTTATTCCATCAATCCATCAATTTTTTATCAATAAATTACTCAATCTACAAGTGCAAGAAGTTGTCATATTCAAGACGCAATTCGTCCATAACGGAATCCTTTATTGACTCTTACAAGTTGGAAAATGTAGATGCTTTCCTAGATTTTGATGTTCCGTTCAACCATAAACTTTATTTCAATTTACATACTGAACATACTGCGAATAAAACTAGATCAGTACTAGGCTTTATTAGGCGTTGGACGCGGTAATTCGATGACCCTTATGTTATGGAACGACTATATACGAGTTTGGTACGACCCATACTGAAATATGGCTCGGTCCTGTGGCCACCTCGTTATCGTTGTCATGTCGATTCAATTGAAACCGTACAAAAACAATGCCTGCTCTTTGCACTATGAGGTTTATTTGGGAACCCACATGTCCATAGGTCATTACTTAAATCCTTACCTTCACTCGACAAACATACATTTGTCTTAGCCCCTACCTTCTTGGTGAAGTTGTTAAATGTTATTATCGACACGCCGGTTTTGTTAAATGAGATTAAATGCAATGGTCCCTTACTTAGCCAACTTAGCCAATGCAACTTTGACTGTGAACTTTTTAACTCACTTAGGGTCCTTTGTAAAAATTTAAATGATTTTTTAATATCCGCGTATTACCGACGTCGCACTTAAACTAAATCGGTTAGTTTGTCTTTGGCATGTGGTGGCATGTGTGTACTCAAATGATCCGGTTATGGATGCGCTGGTGGCGTGCTGACCTTCATTACTACACTTAAGACTTTCTATACTAACTTTGCATAATTGCATAATTTTAAGATCCTTTTTCTTTTATCTGCAGATTAAGCCTCTAATGTTAATGCATACTCCAAGTGCAGCTAAATCTTGTGTTTACTATACACATACGTAAATAAGTAAAGAAATAAATGAATATATAAATATTGAGTCTTCCAAGAGTATTCCTGGATACTGTCTACTTGGTGGGAATCGCACCATATTGTTGTAGTGAATAAATCGACTCGGAACGTTACAGTCACCAACAAGTCATGTTCGATGTCAATTTGATTTTTTCGTCTTCCTGCCCCTTGCGTAGACAGGTAAGGCGAGACGTGAGGCAAATATTGCACGTGTAACACTTCAAAGACCAGTTTCTTAGGTAAACGTATTAATGAGTCGATCGTGATCAACAATATAGTGAAGTTTCATATATGTGGCCGTGACGTATTCCCCTCAAGCTCTAGATCATTACTCCCAACTGGTTATAATCGGAAAGGTAAAAACACGTTGCGAATTAGCGAACAGCTACAAATTAGTTGAAAAATACTTAATGTGCATATATTTTTTCGATTGAATTGAGACTCTGCGGATGATGAAGACAATACAGTCTTCTGGTTTCTAAGCCAAAGTGCTGGTGTTTCTATATGATTTTTTTTCCATGCTAATCTTTGGTCAGTGTTTAAGCATTATTTTTACATTCAATTTGTTCAGCCAAAGCGGAATTTTGTTGCGATGAATTTGTAGCTCCTTGGATATGTCCATGGAAACCTTCAGTAGATGAAAATATAATTGCTGTTTCATCAGCGTAAGCCGCAATTAAAATGTTGTCAGCGAATCAGGAAAATCGAAAATAAAAATTATGTAAAGTATTGGACTTAAAATGCTTCTCTGGTGCACTCCATTTTCAATTTTATATATGGGATCTTATCATTTGAACTTTTTTGTAAATAGGATTGAAGTAGCAAATGCATTGAGCAGCACAATAAATCATGTATTGCTGATTTGCTGAATTCTATCGAGAAGAAAAAGTAGAAGAAGAAATTTTGTTAAATTTGAAAAATAGACAATCATGCCAGACTTTATCGAAGGTCTTCTCCATATCTATCTTTAATGGCTCTTCCTGATGTACGGAACAACACTATAACATTGTCCCAAGATACCATGTTTGTTGTTCTTGAAATCAAACTGATGGTTAGAAATAATCAGTTATATAATAAGTCTTATTTCGGTTTATCTTCGTAGATATAGGTTTTCAAGTATTTCACAAAACGTAGTACCAGTTGGCTAGTTGGTCTCTATGAGTTTGCAACATGCTCCGGTTCATATGGTTTTATGGTATATAGTATAGTTATTTCTACGGACTTCCATTGGGTTGGAAACTGTTGCAATTTTAATCTATTGAGAAAGCGAGAGCCTTGTCTTCTTCTTTTTATGTTATCTTATGATCTGATATTTGAATTTTTTGCATTGTTAATGCTTTAGTTCTACCATAAATTTCTATTTTTAAAAATTCCTCTATTAGGTCAGCATTCGAATCAGAAATTAATTTTTTTTCTCATGCTTCTAAAATTGCATGTCTAAGCATGTCAGTGCAGCGGAATATCCGAATTATCAAAATTTTTCTCCGCTTTCCCAAATACTGGTAGGAAGTTTAGCTTCCTAAAAGTGATTGCTCTGTCTGCGCTTATGTCTATGTCAGAATTTAATTCATATTTGGTGAGAATTTATTATTTATATATCGCGATACAGAAGAAGAAACGTAAGGCGTCGTTTTAAATTAAATCCGTGCATCTCTCTTGCATAAAGAAATCATAATTTCGGAAAAGAAAATTTTCAAAGTTAAAAAAGCACGCGTGCGTGCATTGATCTCGACACTGACATATTTTATGACAACAAGAAAAAAACAAAAGAGAGTAAAACGGAGAAAGAAGAAAGGACTTGATACAGGCCGAATAACTTGAATTCCAATCAGACGAACCAACTGTGCATCCAGCGATGCACACACACACAGAGAGAGAGAGAGAGAGAGAGAGAGAGAGAGCAAGAGTAGAAAATAAGACTCTTATTAAGTGAAAAATGAAAATAAATGTACGTTTGGAAAATAAACAGAAAATTCGTTCAGTTGACAGCTGATTGCGTCGAAACAGAAAATAAGAATGGCCGTGGATAGTGGAAAAAGAAGCTGATAATGACGATGATCAAAACGGATGAAATTTGAAAAGGCCATATGAAGGGAGACAAAAAGGCATATGCATGCGCGCAAAGACGATGTCTTTGTAGAAGCATTTAAAAGAAATTGAAAAATAATAATAATAATAATAATAATAGCAATAATAATAATTATTATTATTATTATTATATATTATGTATATTATTTATATACACGATACATACAACGTTGCGGTTACACATATCCACATTTTCTCTAGATAATGTTTAAAAATATTTTTCATACACATTTATAGAGTTAGTATTATTTCATCATATTGTTCGCTTTCTCTCTCTCTCTCTCTCTCTATCTCTTTCTCTCTTTAATTATGACTTTCTCTCTTATTTGACATTTCTCTTCGTATGGCTCTCTTTTAAGTAGAACTCATATGGCATTCCGCAGCAATAAGTTATCCAATTAGAGTGTTACACACGTATATGACATATAAACATACTTTACATATATATGCAGATTCAGCGCTATCTTCTTGTTCGCTCACTTATTTAAATAAGTGCGCGTGGCTGAGAATTTTTTTAAATGGTTTTCTTCGTGCTGCCGTTGTATGTAATTTCTCAAGCGAACGTAAAATAAAAAAAAAAAATTAAAAAAAAAAAAGGCAAAAAACAAAAAATAAGACAAAAGAAAGACGGAGAATATTTGTTTAGTGGGTTATTGTTTATTTGACTTTTCTTATTATTTATTTACATATTTATATACGCTGGCTTGTGCATATCACATGCAATAATAAAAAAAAAGAAAAATAGAAAATTGAATAGAAATGAAAGGAAATATCTAAATAAAACCATACACGTTGTTTATCGTGTTTGAAGAAATTGTTTCTTTTTTCGTTTTGTACACACACACACACACACACACACACACACACACACACACACACACACACGCACATACACACCCATCGACCATCAGAGGGGGCATATTGGATTTATCGAATCTTTGCAATGCGCAAAAATAGTAAAGATTTAAGATAAATAAAAAAGGGGTGTCACAAATTGGGCTACGAATGCCATCGATATGAAAGACTGGTGCAATAAACTACGCAATTGTGTGATTATTGCATGCAAGCTTTAAATTTTATATCGGTCCATAGCTTTGCAGCGATGATTTATGTTCGAACAAACATCTTGAATACGTTCTTCTATATTAATAATTACATCTTGGGCGCTTTTTATACTGCTATCGCAAATTTTATCCCCAGACCAGATGATGATATTATGTTGCCACCTGTTGCTACTGCGGCCAGACCGTTTTTTTCTTTTTTAAAACCCGCCTCCGAAATTTCAATCAAAAGTCCTTTGACGCACAAGTTTACATATCTTGTTAACTGTAGAAAATATCAACAATATAAAGAAATGATTGAAGCTCGCTTAGGGTATATAGAAGAATCGTAATTTCACTTTCTTAACACAACTAAGGAAACAACGGTAACGCAAATCAAATGATCAAATCCTAGCCAATTTTAAAGCAATCTCGATTTAATTAACCAAGACTATTACAGCTGATTTCGATCACGCAACAGATTGAATACATGCCCATAACCAACCTCTGTGCCTTGGAGCGAGGGTCACAAAAATATTCGAAAAAAAAGCAGCATTACGGGGTAGTATTATAAATAAAATCATTGTGTCGACAACTAATGGATATGAACTCTAACCGTTTAACATGCTGCGGTCTGTTTGTTCACAAAAAGCAAAATTTCAACTCCTCGGAAACGATCCGACCTTTTGCTATTGCCACTGAACTTATCCTCTTATGGAATAACATTTTCCAATATAGATCTCAATTTATGCAAAGAAGTTAGAACTTGCGAGATATCTGGGAGAGAAACTGGAGCAAGTTATTCCCATAGATCTTTTTTGAGCAAAAATCTTGCATCATTAAGAGAGCGATACACCTAGTTTGCCTGGCAGGGAAAAGTCTGGACTATACGGTAGAGGTATCAAAACTTCCAAGCAAGGTTTTCATAACTTTTGACGATTCACTAAAAAATGCGGTGACAGAAGGCAACATCTTTCATATCAATCAATTTTGGGTGCTTTCGTTCAATCGCGCGCTTTAATCGCTTTCTTTGCTAACAGCAAAGAATGGAATCAATCGTTTGAACAGGGCGGAGCATCTGACAAAGCACTTTGTCCTTTCCAATGCCTTTACCTTATGTCTTGTTAGTCGAGCTTTTGTGACCGTTTCTGCAACTTCGTCCACGTTCGTCTACGGTATATTTCACACATTATTATCGTACGCGCGTCGCTTTCGTTGATCGTCCATCATCCATTATTGATTGCATGAAAAATTGCCCAATTTTGTTTCGCTTTAGCAACGATTCGCAGATGGAAGTTTCGTTTATGTGTCAGGCATCGAAATGTCAGGCGTTTTATTCTATGCATCCTTATGCAAATGATCTAAATCTTTTTTATGGTCAATGCTTCATTTCGCGGTGATACCGTTAGATGACATATCTCGGTCTCCTTACATTTTTTTGGTAGAATTGGGTCGACTCTATCAATCATTGCTCAACCGGACCGGAAACACACCAATCATTTGCTATTAATTTTGACGAAGCATCTTCACCGTAAACACCCTACAAACTCAGCTGCTGTTCAGTATTATCGTCCTGATCGCAATTCTATTGTAAAATATGCGAACTTTTTTCAAAACTTTGAAGCATTTTCCACACATGCCACAATATTTGTTTTATCTTTAGTGTGTCCCCATTCATCTATTTTAATTCCACCCGTGTATTTTCTATAAAAAAAAAAAATTGCCTTGAAGCTGAATAAATGATTGAAGTTGACTCTGTGGTTTGCATATGCCACGGTCAGCATAGTAGTGAACTTAAGCCTCATCCTTCCTTAAAAGATCAACTCATAAAGTCATTTTATTGCTATGAAAACAATTCAAAAGATATTGTCGAGGAAGTTTCGTTCGAATTCGTGTTTGATGCACATAAACATTCCTAAAACGGATTCATTACTTTACAACTTCGCCCACTGATCCAGTTAAGGTAAATATCGCTGTTCCTAGCTAAAGTATTCGCCATCAATTGAAGGCCATCGAAAAACCAATCATGGACACAGCATGTATGTCTTTAGTGCGGATCGTCTTTAAATGACCGTACGATAACCTTGAAAGGTAAAAAGTAAATTGAACAAATAATCGGAACGATTTGCTATATATATGTGATGTGGTCACTCGGAGGACAAAATATAATATTGCTCCGTTATAGTTCTGCTATTAACCTAGACGAAGTAAGAAGGTTCTAATCGACTTAATCTCATTCTTCCCCTAAGGTACGCACATTGTTCCTCACGCATTTTATGGTAATTCATTGATCAGGCAAAGCGTTTCCGTTACAACAATTCGATTGAATTTAATTTGAAAATAAGATAAAATTTTGCATTCTCTAGTACGTCTAGTATATGAACCTACGGCGTAATGGATACAAAAAATATTTTGCAAAATTGCTTCACATTTCAAAAGTTTTTCTTCTTCAAAGCAACTAATTTTGCTTAGACTCGTGAAAAGATGAGCATTGTTTTTTTTTCGATCACGTCTCTTGTCAATATTACGGACAACAAAACGGTTTAGTTATTTTTGTGGTACAAGTTTTGATTTTCGAAAACCTCATAGTGCAGCAAGGGGCAAAATGGATCGGAGTGGAAAGGATAAATAAGAGAGACGCTCGTCAAGAGCATGCTTGCATTAGCGAGGCGCTCTATCCGATATAATACATGGCCCGCGCGTCTACAATTAGGCAACCTATTCTGTTTTACAGTTTCGACTCGATGGATTCCTTGTTTCGAGAAATAGTCCGCCGAGAGCAATGATGTGTACAAATTATCGAAACGCACTACACAATTCCGCATTCTTAGTATCACACTGACATTATTGGTGACTCCAAAATCTAGCTCATCTGCTAATGTATTCCGTTCGACGTACGTTTCGGAACGGTATGCGTATCCAATGAGGCAACATAAAGCAAATAGCTTCTACCCCCGTTTTAGGGCTTAACTTGCGAATATTTTTTTTTTTGTTGAAAAAAATCTAATAATAATCGAAAGAATGGCCAAAGATTACCAAGTAATGTGGCATTTATGTGATTGTATGGTAGTTTCTTATAACGATGACTTATCAAAATGTTTTTTCACATCATCATGATGCTGAGGATATTCTGGCGCTAAGATAGACGGTAATGTTATTGACCATTGGATAATGGTAGAGACTAAATGTCCACAAGTGTCTTGTAAGTGTCTTTTCGCAACTCTTGCAGATGTTAACTTTACTTTAATGGGCAGCAAAGGAAAGTCAACAGTAGCCGCAGTCATTCAACTCGAGCTCCGTTTATGTTTGTTAAACTAGGGCCTGCCTGTTTTCCATGTTTAAGAAGGACTTTTTTTCGTTTTCTTTTTCAAGGTCATCCTGTCAGCATTTAAATTATTGTCTAGGCTGCCGCATGTGTGTTTTACTACTTCTTATTTAAAGTCCTTTTTTCCTTTGCTAATGCGCTATGCTTGTTTTGGAATATATCGCTGTCGCGATAATAAGCAAATGGCATATGGAGTTAGCTCGACCAGTAATAATGAATTTTCATTATCGTCTTCACTTTTCCGATCAAGTAATATTGCTTATCTACATTTTGTGGTTCTATGCCCAATTTTATATTTTGGACAGCATTTAATTTTCGTCTACTATTACAGAGACAATGACTCTTATATAGAAATTAATATAATTATTATTTTTATTTTTTTTTATATAATATTTTTAGGGGGATGGGACCCAAAAGACGTGTTTCCGTTGCTGAGCGGCAGCACCGTGCGCACGCAACACCCAATTTAGCACCAAAGAAACGTCCCGCAACTACAATTTCCAGTCAATCACCAGCAACGAGAAAACTTTCCTTAGTTGCAGATTCTTCAACATCGTTGAGAAAAGCTCCATCGAAACAATTAACATCGCCGCAAAAGAAATCATTGAAATCGACCAGCAAAGAAAGAAAATCGGAATCGGAAAAACTATTCGAAAACCTAAACGAGAGCAAGAATGAAAAAGTAAAAAACGAAGAGAAGAAAACAACAAGAGCTTCGTCTAGAGATAATGCTAAACGCAATTCTCAAGAGTCAGTGAGTGATAAGAAAGCACAAAAGAAAGAAGATTCACCCTCCTCTGATGTATCTTACAGTTCTCTTGCTAGCAATTCCAGCTTAAGCAATGGTTCTGAGAGCGTTACAAAACCGGAAACAAGACTTCACGATAAGAAAGATGAGAAGACAAAGGCAATTAGTAAAATGTTAAAGAGTCTTGATATTAAAATAAGTGGTTTTGATAATATACTACCGAAAAACGAAAGCATCACTGAACTTGGTTTGAAATCTTCCATATCGGAAAATGTCAAGACCAAGTCCAGAGCGGCTGCTGTCAAGGTGATTGCTAGCATGAATCCTCCAAAACCTATTAAACGAACAAAAAGTGACGAGGAGAAGAAGAGAACACAAAAACAGCCAGAGAAACATTCTCAGCAACAAAAGGAGAAAGAATATCAAGAGAAGACTCAATATAAACGAGTGGGAGAAAAGAATCTGAGTGATGTGAAGCAAAAAGAAGAAGAAAGCAAGATGCCGATAGTTGAAACAAAGAAGAAATTGGCAGCAAAAAAGGCCAAAATGGAGAATACTCAAAAACCTAAAAAAATGCAAGCGACGCTTAAAGGATATAAAAAGGATAATACCTGCAAAGAAGTTGCATTAGAGAAGAACGATGATAACCAAAACGGAGAAGAAAATTTTGCAATTGAAAAAATTAATTATGTAACTGATAAACAAAATAAAAAGCCGTCGACTGAAGTCGACTCAGAGGAATTTCATCGTCACGTATCGGATCAGCTTAAGGATGAAAGTAGTGAGAATGATACTCCTTCTAAAAAGTTGAAAAGTCCGAAATTAAAATCGATTCCAAAGACAGAGCCAGTCAGAGAAGAAGCTAAGAGCGTGGAGCATACTAAAGATGCTTCATTTCCTAAACATGAGGAACAAGTGCACAAAGAAGAGAAAATACTTGATTTTTTAAATAAAAGTCCTAAAGCGGAGGGCGCTCTTCAAGTCCATAAAAGAATTCTATCCCCAAAAATAATTAAAATGGAAGATAAATCAAACTTAATGACTGAAGAGAAAGAAGAAATATTAAGCGTAATATTGGATGCGAATACTGAAGTTGTGCAAATGGAAATTGAAGAAATTACCATAACCGGGTTGGGAAAGAGCGATTTAAAGCACAGGGCATTAGCTCAAAGAGAATTAAAAAATAACGATATATCAAAAATGGATAATAAAGGTAAGCTGAAAGGAACGGAAGTAAAAAGTAAAGAAACGCTTAAAAGTTTGTTTGTCCCCCCGAAGGAAAAGAAAGTTTCAGATATTAATCACCGATTACAAACTAAATTTAAGGTTAATCCTATTAAGCCAAAGATCAGCAAACCGATAAAGAAGACCAATCCAGCATCGCGCCTTTTGACTCTGAGTGCCAAAATAGAACAGAAGAAAATGGAGAATAAAGACGATATTTATGACTTTAAGTCTGGCTCTGAGGATGAAGGATTTATTAAAATGGAACTGCCGACATTAAAAAACTTGAGGGAATTTTCAGATGAAGATAATCAACCCTTAAAAACTACTCC
Organism: Glossina morsitans morsitans; assembly: GCA_001077435.1. NCBI lineage: Eukaryota > Metazoa > Arthropoda > Insecta > Diptera > Glossinidae > Glossina > Glossina morsitans. The sequence goes on from CCAG010022718.1 coordinate 25,122, forward strand.
GAAACGAGAAATTCCTAAATTCAGTGGATTCCGGGAAAAATTCAAAAAAGAATCACAACTAAAAGCAACAGCTATGACTGCATCAGTAAAACATCAAGAACAAGAACAGGAGACTTGTGATGTTGAAGAGACACGGAAAAGAGAAAAAGATTCGATAGCAGAAAGTCCTGGAGGTCTTAATGATAAAGAAACTCTAAAGATAACTCCCGCTAAGACCAAGAAAATTTTAAAAACAAAACCTCAAAACAATAAAGCTGCTAAAAAGCCAGCACTAAAGCAGAAGGAAAAGGTATCAAAAGTTTTAAAAGGTAAAATAACAAAAAAAGAGGAGAAAAGTAAAGATAGAAACAATAGCGGAGACAGCGAAGCATCTTCGTCTCCAGAGAGTAGTAGTGATTCCGAAGACGAACAAAAGTTGATTGTTTTCGGTCAGAAGAAGCAACGAATGGCTTCGCTCAACGCCTTAGCTAAAGTGCAATGCCTATATGAGAATGAGTCTAGAACGGCCTACGAATTAGGTTTATCGAAAGCAACCTTGATGCCTCCAAAAATACGAACATTAGATGGCAGTGAGGACGAAAGGGATAAAGAGAAAGACAAAAGTAAGGAAAAGGACGTAGACAAGGACAAGTTTAAAACAAAGGAAAGAGATAAAGCAGAAAAAGACACTGCAAAGTTTAAAGAGAAGGACACTACTAAGCTGATCGATGATAAATCCAAGACAAAAAAAGATAAAAAGAACGAAGATCCTCTGAAAATCGCAGACACAGTTAAAGAAGATAGCGAAGAAGAACCCGTGGAAGAACCCAAACGTGAACTACGTAATGTATCTGGAGGCCGGGGACTAGGAAAGCATTGGGAATTCGACAGCGATAGCGAGCATGACGAAATTGAGCGCATGAAATTAAAAAAGAAAAAGCTTCAGAAGAGGCTTCAGGCTAAGAAGGAAAGGGAGCTGGAAAAAGAGAGAATCAAAGAACGTAAAGAAGAAGAAAGTAAAGCTAAAAATGAGAATACTGTCGAACAGAACAGAGACAAGGAACCTATCAAAGTGAAACGGAAATACACAAAAATGAAAAAGTCCCTCAAAAAAGTGGCGAAATTAGTTGCAGCAACCTCTGAAGACGAAAGTAACGTAGAGTCTAGCGATAAAGATGTGGTAAGTGAAAAAGAAGACGAGAAAGAAAAAGAGAAAAGTAAAGTGTCAAAAAGCAAATCGGATGTAAAGAATCTCCCTAAAAAACGTAAAAGAATCCTTAAGGAGGATCTGATAGGCGACTATAAAGGCATTCTAGCACGTAAACGCATGGCCAGTTTAAATGCCAGTGCTATTGTGGCGGCAACGTATGAAGTGGAAAGACATCTGGACAAAAATTTAGGCAGTGAATGCAGCAGCTATGAGAGTTACGAAGATGAAAGGAAAAATACAAGCAAAAAATCGAAAGAAATCGGAAAGAGCGCTGAGAAAGAAACTAAGAAGATTCTTGCAAATTCGACCATCACAGATGTGGATGGCAAGTTACCCCTTACAGTAACCAATACTCCTAAAACACCTACAAAAATAGAAAAATCTCTAAATATTTGCGAGGAGAGTAATGATTCCAAATATTCCAAAGAAACCAAAGAGACTAATACGGACGCAACTACAACTACATCGACCAACACTGGAAGTTGTAATACTAGTATTGCCACAAGCAAAGACTCTAAAGAATCAAGCCGGCCCACTTCGTCAAGTGTAGTTATTGTTCAGGATACGGACGTTACTATAACCGGCGTGTATGTTAATTCCGCTGTTGGTTCGGGACAAGAAGCTTATTGCAAAATGCAGTATCGCGTTCAGTCGAGTGTTACCGAAGAGCGTTTATTGCGTCCAGGTTCGGAGGATCCTCCTCCGAAATCATATACTCCATTAAGTGCGTTATCCAGCATGCTGCCTCCAGGTGCTGCCGCAGGAGTAAGCAGTGTTGCTAATGAAAGTAAGTAAGATATAAAATTGTTGCTGCTTGTCTATGGTTTCCTTTGGCGTGAAGTGTTGTAATCTATAGCTAATAAATAAATCATAGGTCATGTTATTGCGACACCGCCCCCATCGTCGAGTAACACTTCACAACCCTCCGCGGGGAACTCGGTGGCTGAGTCAATCAATCCGGTGGCTGCTTTATATCATTCAACTGATTTAGGAATACATACAGAACATGGACCAACGGATCATCACGGCCCTCCGCCACCTTCTTATGCAGCGGCAGCTGCTGCAGCAGCTGCTGCCTACCATGCACATCATATGTCACCGCACGCTGGCGGCCATCACCAGCATCCGTATGCGCATGCACATGGACATCATCAATATCAACCGACCGCTGGTAGCGAACATCACAGTATGCCACCACCACATCATTACGCTAGTGGTGGTCCTCCACCTCACTTTGGGCCTCCACCTCCCCCAATGCCCGGTTCGCCTCCGCCAACATATCGTGCCAGTAATGTTTACGCTGCAGCGCCGACTATCGCTACTTCAGGTTTACACCCCCCTCCTGGAGTAGGAGGTCCCAGCGCCTTTTGTCCACCAAATGCACATGTTCAGCAACAAACTACCGCAACTGCATCAGCGCAAATGACATCACAGCAGCAACAACTACATCCAGGTAGTCAGCCCTCTTCAAGTGACACAAGTGGTGAGTAAACTTATTATTTTCTTTGTATGACTTGCTCGGGGAGACCCATATAATAAGGGTTTTTAACTATAAAAAAGTCCTCCATAGTAAATTTCTATTAAGCGTGATATGGTTTCATGTAGTTGAGCATGAACATAATATTTTTTTATATAACTAAGAGCGGATCTACGATGAAACGAAACGAAAGAAAGCTGCATAGCTTTGCCTTTCTTTTATCTACACTTCCCAGCTCCAGCGTCTAAACTTCGCTTTAAATCGAACGTACATCTTTAACTTTTCCGTTCAAGATATTTTATATCGTATTGAAAAAAAGTTTTTATTATGTGTGATTAAAACAATTTAATACGTAGTTTGAAAATTTTATCAGTAAATAATTTCATTAAAGGTAAACTTAAGTTTTCACTTTCTTATAATCTTTATACCATCTTGAAACTTGAAACTAAAATATAATTCAAGGGTATCTTCGGCGTCAACCACTCAATGAACAATTGCGAGCGCACATAAAAGTTTTTGTTATGTACTTGCATGTATTTTGATCATTTTTTCATTTGAAAACGACGTTTATTGAGGAAAAATTGGTACAATAAATGCATTAATTAAAACATTTGTTAATACTTTCTACATTTTTTTCCGATCTTCTTGGCAATATGGCGACACCGTGTCGAAAGAACGATATTGGTTTGCCAATGTTCCAATTATCGAGCCATTTTCGCTCCTCTTCAGCATTTCGAAATCGTGTAACAGCCAAGCTATGCTGTCGCATCGATTTGAATAAATGGTGATCAGAAGGCGTTCTGACTGCTGACTAGGCTGAGTGTGGCAAAACTTTTCAATCGAGCTGCAACAGTGTATCCTTGACAGCTCTTGCAACTTGTGACCGAACGTTGTCATGCAATAGAATGACTTTGGGCCTATTAACCGCTATTGCTGATTCTTTCTGCAGCAATGCATCGTTCAGTTTGTCCCATTTGATGTCGGTAGACTTCTGCAGTAACAGTTTCATTCGGTTTTAACAACTCGTAATATACTACACCTGACCCCGTCATATGCATAGCAAAACTTTATAGCCATGAATATGTCGCTTCGGTGTCAATGTGGATGATTCTTCTGAGCCCATGACCTTTTGTGCTTGAGATTGTTGCAGTAGACTCATTTTTCATCGCTAGTCACAATACGCCACAAAAAACTTTTCCTTTTTTACCTAGGAATTAACGAAATCGCGATGTTGAAACAGCTCGAAAGAGCACTTTCAGTCAATTCGTAAATCAGCTAATTCTCCTCCTTTTGGATCTTTTCATGTAAACGGCTAGAAACGGCTAAGCAAGTCGAAGTTGCATTGAAAGTTTGAGTTGGGTTTTCGCCTAATAAGCCTGGGAATGCATTATCTCCGCACTTTTTTCGTCCTCCAGGGCGTTCTTTGTCATTGACATTAAAATCGTGAGCATTCCCTGATTGGCCTCTATATAGACTGAATAACTCAATAATACTGAATGGAAAAATTGTTAATTTATGTAGAGAAAGGCCAAAATCATTCAGTTTAAGCGTTCGCATTACTTTACGATATTCACAAATAGACGTCGCTGATCAAAACACTTGCAAGCACCAATTACACGATAATTAGGGTTTTCCATATGTTGAGCTCTGAGTAATTCTTAGGTATTGTTAGGTAAATTTAATCTTTCCACTATGTTTACAATTTCATATTATTGGCATTAGTGCTACTACTATTATCATTGCTATTACTAGCTATCACTACTACTAAAAGTACTATTGCTACAAATACTACTACTACTACTATTACTACTATTCAATACTACTGCTACGACGGATGACTACTATTAGCCATCACGGTTATTGCTACTACAATGCCTAAGTACGACAACAGCTATTACTACTACGGCTAATTATTATTACCAAGAGTCGCTACTAGTATCATTGCTTTTACTACTTGTACTATTGTTATCATTATTGCTTTTTTTTATTACTAATAAAAACTCTAGTGCCGATAGTAGAATCGAAAAAGCCTAGAATGGAGCAAAAAAAAAAAAAGAAAAACAATTTTAGTGACAATATAAAGCGTGTTTATAATTATCCAGAATCGAGGTCGAAACACACTTGATAAAATGTAGTAACAGTTTACGATACCTTGGTCTACATTTACAGAGTCGCCTGTCCTTCGCAGCATACATCATACAAGTGATTTGCAAAATAATGTCGACAATTACGTGTGCTTCACTTGCAAAAGTTAAGAAAAACGACAAAGGTCTCTGGCGTCTTTTACCCTAAAACCGATATATAGCCCTTGTGCCTGGGCCTAGAATATAATTAAAGGCAACGTTGTTCGCCATCGATTTAGAAATTTCCTTCTCTATGTATTCTAAAAGTTCATGTACGGAACTTATAACTTCGTATATATATATATATATATATATATATATTCTTAGAAATCAAGTTTGAAAAAAGCATCATAAATGGGCGTAGAAGCATGCCCAAATTTGTTAAAAAAAACTAAAAGCAGACTTTAAAAAATTTGAAGATTTTCGGCTCTTCGTCTAAATGTTCATAGTAAAAATAATCTTGACAGACCTTTCGGGAAACTATTTGATATCCATAATTAGCCTTACGACGTGTACGGCGTGATTTCTTATTCAGTTTGTTTAAAAATGTGATTCGATCATTTATCATATCGTATCGTATCGTATCGTATCGTATCGTATTTATTTATTTGAAAAATTGCTGACACGTTATGGGAAACCCTAATAGTTACTGTGAAAGTTTCTATTTATCCGTGACCCGAGCGCATATGTATACGTACGTTGAGGTTTACATGTGTACGTATACCAAACATCAGCACTCACCTTTACACGCACGCATGCACCGTTACACACGTGTATAACTAAAACTGGCGCTTGAAGAGTTTTATGTATGGGTTACAGGTTTTATTTTACTTTTGTAATTGTTGTTAATTTTTGTATGAGAACTAAAAGTGAAAAAAGATGTAAAAAAAAAGAAAAAACAAATTAATAATAAAAATGAAAAGTTTATGATACTAAAGCGGGTGTATTGCTTGCATGCATACAAACAAACAAACGTACATGCAGTAATAGTTTATGAATACCACGTAAATATGTTACGTAGTAGACAGACAGAGAGTAACTCATGTGTTATTGTTGATATTTGTGTAGTTTGTGTTTCCTTCCATTCTCATTTCAGTTTTCTTCACAACACGTGCTATGTTGTGTGACTGTTTGTGTGCTATATTCTTATGTGTTGTATATATATATATATACGTATACATATTTAAGGACTTAGGGTATAAAACAAAAGTCACGTAAACAATACAAAATAGATACAAACACATTTATTTTATTCATCGGCAAACACATATTGCCAATGAATTCATGTGTGCGTGCATGTGCGTTTGTTTTTTTTTTTCTTTTTTTGTTTTTTATTTATTTTTCTTTGCATTTTATTGAAGTTTATTTTTCTTCATGTTATTACTAAAGCAACTTCGTTTGCACATTAACAGTTTATGTGAATGTCGTTTATCTATGAATACAGCGATGCAATGTATCATGAGAGTGTCTTTTGAAAATGTATTCAAGTTAAAGAGTTTGTCTGCTTTCTTTTCTTGTGAGTGCCTATGTATATATACATATATATATATATATATATATATGTATATATAAAGATATATATTAAAGATTTCTGCAAATAATGAATTAGAAGATTGTAGTAAAGTAAAAGTTTCTTCTGCTGATTTAAAAATTATGATGTATTCAAGGCATGTTTATACGCATCCATTACTTAAAGCATGTGATATTTTCCATCCATCCTTCGCCGCAGGATATGTAAATGTACTTATGTTTCCTTGCTCTTTGAAATGCCAGCAAATATTTCTGATATGTAGAAAATTGTTTCTTTCTCTCTTTTTCTCGCTCTCCTTGTCGCTTTGTCTCTCTCTCTCTGCACATTTGGCAAGAAATCGTCATTGTTTGTTGTTGTTGTTGTTGTTATTGTTGTCGCTGCTGTAAAAGCTTGACCCGCTGGTCAATGAATATTGAATCGACGAGGAGGAAACAAGCAAGGGAAAGGTTTTATTGGCTTTAAAGGCAACGTTGCACGTACATTACTTCGAAAACATCAAATTTAAGAAGTACTTTGTTAACTAAAGAAAAACTTGTGCCATTTGGCCAATCAATGGTGTTTTAATCGATACTTGTATCAAGATTATGATCAATATCTTGTTTTACTTAAACTTGTTGTAAACTTAAAATCGCCGGAGGCTAGCGGGATAGGAGGGGTGAATTAGTTTCATTTTCAAAGTGTATTGGCATTCATCAACTTCTTCAGCTTACTCTTTTAAATTTTGCCAACTTTTGCCAAATCTTACACTAAACCTATTCATCATTTCGCTCGGCATGTATTCATAAGATTTCTGACGGGAAATTTTTAGCTGCCATTTATTGAAAATATTAAAATATCGGCATGAAAATGGTTCCGATCGTTTAACTAATACGCCTCAAAAGTTATTTTAAAAAAGAAATTGCATCCAAAATGTTTGCCACAACGCGATCTGTTTACCCACAGTTATGGTGCAAGTGATCTGTTGTGAATCGTCGCGCCCATATAAATACTATAAATGAGTATTTTAAGACGTCCCAAGAAAGCGTCGGCAGAGAAGAAGAAATAGACAGTGACTGCAGGCTGGAAATGTATGTATACTTGATCTGTGAGAGTTACGCCTTTACCCGTCGACCATTCACTATATCGACCATACACCAAGCGTAGTTGTGCCTCTTAACTATTCCGCTATGCGTTATTTATTATTAAGCATGCGTATAAGCACTGACTCGTTTCGAAGTTCGCTCTTAGCATATGAATGCATGCAACAGTCGTCGCTTCAATTAAAGTACACGAACGTGTTTTTTTATTATTTTAGTAGTAGACAAAAACTTTTAAAAATCAACAGGTACGGTATTGGACTGTAACTTTTCAGATTTATTACACACACACACACGTAGTCTTTCCAAAACGCTTCGGAAAATCCCAAAAATTTTAAGAAAAGACTTTCGTACAAGTAATGGACCTTTTCCTTCATATTCTCGAGGATTGATTCAAAGCATCTATAAAATCGATAGATAGAAGAAAAAATTGCTTTCTGAAGAATTGAGTCAGTCAGTGTAAGTAAGAGAAATAAGAAAAATTTCACAGTCACTTTATAGCTTGGACGACATGTCGAAGACGGACAACACGTGAATAATACCGCAAAAAAGAAATTTCGGCATAAAAGTAATGCGATCTTTTAACAATAAATGAAAATTATTTCGGAATTAATTCTTCAATACTTTTTTCAATCGTGATTTAAACGAAATGCTAAATCGATTATTATATTGAAACTATTCTGAGAATACAAGCATCACACCCGGATACATTGTATTGTATGCTCAGAAATTAAATAGTGAAAATAGTTCTACAGGGTCGTCGGTAATAGGCGCAAAATTCACAAAAGATGAAATATTTTCGTATAGTTTTTGGGACCGTAACCTTCTTTACGGCATCTGTTGATCTTAAATTTCAATCAAACATTTAAGAAGTGATCCTTGTCGGTCCATTGATACTGCCACACTGATTAATACATTTTTG
>CCAG010022720.1:0-11666 GCA_001077435.1 Glossina morsitans morsitans
TTTTTTTTTTTTTGTTTTCGTTTTATAAAATCGTGGATGCGTTAGGGAGTGTCACTGATTTTATGCAATGGTATGCTTGGGATGCACTCAAAGAGGTCAGCGATTTTAACTTGCTTGGTCAAGCGCAAAAGATCCCGCAGTAAACAGCTGACAGTAAGGATTTTAACATCTCATCGCATCACCAGCCACCAGGTGCATCTTGGTGGTGTATATATATATGTAAGTAATATAATCTTATTAAAGGTATCAATAGAATAAGAAACTATTTTATTAAATATATGTAATTTTTGTAAACATTACGACCTTGAAAACACTTGTTGTCCATTGGCTGAGAACAGCCAGCATAATAAAGCAAAACAGAACAGAACAGAACAGAACAGAGCCGAAGAGTCAAGCAGAAGGATGTAAACATAAATTACAAACAAAGCAGCTGCTATTATTGTGTTGTAAATATGTCTTTAGAGTTGAACATTGTAATGCAATACAAAGTAAGCGTTTAGTAATACAAAACGATTACACAAAATTAAATGAAGAGTAAAAGAATAAATAAATGCAACAACTTTTTATTCTCCAGACATAACAACAATAATCTAAGGAAGTGAAATATCGGTCATTGATCTCTTCTCATTTTAGTCGTGTAAACTTGCTTATATGTATATGTCTTTGAATAATACTTTTTTCCTTATATGCAAAACGTTCTCCCTATTGTTTTGCACCGCTGTCAGAGAATTTTATCAGATGAAGAAGCAGCAATTCGGGTTCGTTCGCGTTTCTTTCTTTTATCTTTTTTATCTGTGGCAAATTACACACATCACACGCATAATGCGATCTAATAAAGATTGAAAAATTAAATTCGCAGCCATCATCATCATCACTATCAGCACCAAAAAGTCTTGCATTTTTTGTTTTTGTCTTTCATTTTTTTCTTTTCGCTAAGTTTTTGTATTAAAAAACTCTTTTTTTCTTGCCGCTGCAAGGAAAGGAGAATGATGAAAGGCGATGCTAAGTGAGTCTATGAACTTTTAGCGTTAGTGTGTTTGTGCGCGATTTCAATGCAAAAAAAAATTTGCTCAGAAGATATTTCATTGTATGGTTAGATACCATTTGACCAAAGAATGCTTGCATACAAAAGATTCTATTGTATTATTAATCAACACACAAATACACACACATTCGTACGAATAAAAATGCAAGAAATAAACATAAAAAAAAAAAAAAAAATTGATAAATTCCTTTTGAATGCATTTAAATAAGGACATTATGAGAAATTTTACGGAGACATCAAGCAGAGAGAACAAGTATGCACGTACGTGTGTATATGTGTGTCTGAGCGGGTACTTGTCTATCAAGTACAAAAGACTAAAGTCAGTCTTTGAATAAAAGCTATTAAACCTATGAGCATATATGCAAATAAAGTTTAAATAAAAGGAATCAAGTTTTTTTCTTGTTATTGTTGTTGTTTGTTTTCTTACTTTCAGGGTTTTTTGGCCACAATCGCAGTCAAATATTTATAGTATTAAAAAATTGTCGGGGAGGGTTTTTTTTTTGTATGTATAATAAAATACCATAAAAATACATTATCGCTAACTTTAATTAGTATATTAATTAGAAAGTCAAGTGAAACGAAATTCCCTTTTTATGCATTTCGGGACGAATATTAGTGAGTCATCATTTCAAGTTTAACAGTTCTCATATCAAGACAACGACGAAAACTGTTTTTATGCTTTTAGATAATGCGTATAATTATTCAGATCAAAATTCAAATCTACGATTGGTATCAAGGTTTGCGCAGAGCGGCTCTCGCAATTAGCTTAAGATCACTCCTAGCATATTCCAAGACATTTCTTTTGTTTTCTTGAAAACTATAAGCTTGAAAATGATTTAGGTAGGGTGTGGGAAAATTTCCTTTTAACTTAGAATAAAGTGCGTTCACATAGGAGGAAATGCACTGAATTGCAGTTATTTCACAAAATGCACAAAATACTCTCCTCCTCTATGGGAGTTTTCGCTTGAAACTGAAATCCTTCCTATGAGAGACAACATATCAACTATAGGTGAATCTAATATATGTTCGCAGTGTTTCTTGTGTAATATGGTATGAAAAGGACAAGCTCTTCAATGGCTAGATTTGAACGCCGCCGTGCCGATTATCTTCTGGTGATATGCCATAAATATAGGTTAACTATGTAATGATTCCATCAGAAATTGTCAAGACTAATAGCACAGAAAGAAACTGGTGTGTTTTCTGCCCGGCTCTAGCAAAAAGACCATGCAAGTTTCTACACAGAATGCCTTCTTCAGGACAATACTTTCGTATATGAGCTTTCACTGAAATTGACATCTTTCCAACGACAGCCAATATACGGATTATAAGATCTTCAGTGATGCTGCCCATGAGATTTCGAATATAATACGAATTCACTTATTAAGAATTAGTTCAGAGCTAATCCCTTCTTTGTCCCTTACTAGAACCTGTCGACAAGAAAGGTGCGCTATTTTACTCAAAGACCGCTTGAGCTGTAAGCCGATTTCCAAAAGGAGACAATAAGTTAAAGATGCCCTGGTGGAAAGAGGGTTGAGTGGTCAGAGTTCTTTCAAAGCGCACCCGCTTTGGGACCGTACAGCCGCACATGCCCATGTTTGGCTTGGGCAACAACTGCAGTATTCAGCAAAGAAGCACATACAACAAATTCATAGGGTGTTTGAAAAATTAATCTTATAATTCAATTTTGTTTACATAAAGATGGTACACAGATAGGAAAGATAAAAGTTTTCAACGTACGTGCATTGTTGCAATAATGCTTCTAATCTATACGGTCCACTATATGTTTAATAAGTGCAATCATTTTGTATTTCCATATTTGTGTGTACACATATGCACATATAGGGTCGAGACAAATTGGAATTTAATGCATTTTTTATTCTTTACCTCAAAACCAAAGCATAGACATGTATATAGACGTAAACACATATAAATAAATATATACTGCATACATAAATATTATGTTATACTTAAGACATGTATTAGAATATACTTAAGACATGTGTATATATGTATATTCCTTTATAAATACATCTTTACATCTTTATATACATATATAAACGTTGCAAAGTTCGTGAGGCGAATTTCAAATTTATGAAAAATTTATTATTTTGTTGAGTTATGCAACAATTCATAATAATAATAATTTTCATAAATTTTTTGTTGTTAATTCTTTATAAATTAATTACTATTTTAATTCTTGGTCAATCAAAATCTGTTATCATATAATTAGCTGCAAATTATTCATTCTGCAGTATTAAGCCAATTTATTGTAAGCTAATTACAAAGTTTGTTTCTTAAGTCTTTTGTTTTTTTTCACGATCTATTTATCATACATTACTTACCAAAGAGACATTGAATTATATTTAATTGACATAATGCTGTATCTCAAATGGGATTGGCAATGCGGGTGAATTATAGTCACAAAAAAATTAGAAAAGTTAAAGTAATTCATACAATTCTTGGATATCTATCGTGTCAGTGATAGAACAGGAAACCTCTTCAAATGTTGTTGGTAGCCCATCGCGATACTTTTTAGGTAAACGTCATAAGAGTCCAGTTCAAGTTTTTCAATGCAGATTTTCAATCACGTTGTTTTACTTCTGCTTTTTAGTTGTTGGTAATGGACTGGCTGATAATGAAGAGTCAATGAAGCGCTCCCTCTGCTATTATTCATTTTAAATGTAGTCGCATTTAATGCAAAGCCGCAAATTTCCAATTTGACTTCATTAAGAGATGTTGTTAATGAGAAGTTAATTAATGAAGTCGGACGAGTGAACGGTCACTTGTAATCGATGAAAATAAAGGATCAGTAGAATCTTAGGACGTTGAGTCTTCTATTTCTATATGACATAGCTTCACTTACAATACTATGGCTCGGTTTCTACATATCTAAGTAACGTTTAACATAACATCAATGACTTTAAGGATTTGTCAACAACGTTCTATTAAATCAATTTTTAAGAATTTAACTATTTTTCTTCACATCGACACTTATGGTATATATCGTTTTTTACAGCAACGGAAACACCCTCAACCAAATCAACAAAATTTAAATAATTTTTACTATTTCATGTGCATTTATTCAAATCACGTTCCACATACCACAAACGTTAGGACAAATTAAATAATTTTATTTAGCTTCTTCTTTTTTTATGCTTCATTTTGTGTAAAATAAATAATTGTCAATAAATAAATGGAAACATTGAAACGACCTTTACGGCAGATATGTCTGCGCAAATGTGTTCGTCAATATTTTCAACTTGAAATTTATCGTTAATTTGCCTTGGATTTGCACGTATAAATATGTAAACTTACGTTATCAATGTTGATTGTTTTTTGCACATGACAACAAATTACAATTAAATCTATTAACTGACGCACAAACTTATATACTGCGATAATGGCCTAAATATTTCGTGTTTTCCATGTATTAGAAATATGTGAATGAATGTAAACTTGCCGTGTGCCGTCGTAAAGGTAATTAATAAATGGATCATATATAGCGTCAAAGTCTTACTAAAAATTAGATTTTAAAAAAAAAATGTGCATTCATCATGGCCAACTGAATTTATATATGGTTAAGCAATTTTGAAAACTTATATTGACGAAGCGAGATCAGATTCAATTCTAAATGTGTCCTGGAGTAAAATTATGATCCTGTCTGTCCAGAAATTGACAAAACCAATACCGCGCCTATATTCGGCGAAAAATAGACTGTAACTTGAACTTGGGGGCGGGAGCAAGCAAAGCTTGGAGGCCCACGACCGCGAACAGCGAAGGGCTCGGGTGCTCATGGGCGACGAAAGTATGTCCAGAAATCTCGATACCTTTGAGCATCGGCGTAATGTGGGCTGTGTCGCGGTTATGTACAGGTACATCCAGGGCAAGTGTTCGTAAGTAAACGAGGTATGTCCACCAAATGAGTTCTTCAACAGGACTACACGTATTTCTCAGCGTTCTTACACACTCGTCCTGGAGTTATCTGTATACCGCAAGACACATTCCTGCGACGCGTTGTTTTTATCACTACCTCCTTTCTTTATCCCACCCTTCCTGATCAGTTGATACAGTGCCCGCATCTATACGGCACATCACCTCAGTGGCTGGTCTTCTTGTACACTAAAGAAAAAACATCCGGTTTAGCCCAAGTTTTAACTTTATTCTATCACATATACGATGGTAATGAATTGGAGACACAAAAGAGATCCATTTGACATTGAATAACGAATGCGGCAAAGCTATTCCAACTTAAGTATATTATAAACCATGTTTAATTAATTGAACTCTTAATTCTTTCCGTAACGACAACATGAAAGCGAAGTCTTAAAATCGCAACACAGATATGTATATATATGTAGACATGTTCTCCTGAATCATAATTCTTTTTGAACCAATTTTAATTGTTTTTTTTTTAATCAAATATACCACAAATCAAAAATTGTTTTCAAATAAATTTATAAAGAAAAAAAATCAATATCCGGCAGCTTAAGTATATTAAGTAGATTTTTTTCTTACTTGCAGTGAGTAGGTTAAGCAGAAGTTTTGCATATCTTTATGGTACATGAATATGTACCACAGAAAGTCTACACTACACACTGCACTAAACTCATACCAATCAAATATATGACTCAGTAGCTTTATAAGCTGATCAAGTTCAAACGTTACGCTAAGATATGATTACGTCACACAAAGTGCTATAATTACATTTATAACAATTGAAAACCTTACACATAACCGATGCTGTGCGTAGATTTTTTCTCTGAGCGGGTAAACCCGTTTGTTTTACCGTATAAAAGAGTCACAACAGATCTGTATTTTATCATAATCTCTTTGGCATTTCGATTAATTAGATGCAATAACGCTTCATTACAGAAAACACAACAGAAAAATGGATTTTAAGGTAAAGAAAAAAAAAATCAAAAATATTATTTCAATATTTTTCTTATTATCCTGGAGTACAATTTCACGTTTTCAGTTAATCATCATTTCTACTTTACTTGTCGCCACCAATGCTGGTTTAATACCAACTGAGCATATTTATCATAATCCTGTATCTGTAGCGACTCATCACGTGTTGAGTAAGACTTCAGATGAATACGATTCACATCCTCAGTATAAATACTCTTACGATGTGCAAGATTCTGTTTCGGGTGATTCGAAAAGTCAAGTTGAAGAGCGCGACGGGGACGTTGTGCGCGGAGAATATTCACTGGTCGATTCAGATGGTTTCAAACGAACCGTACAATACACAGCCGATTCGGTTAATGGTTTTAATGCTATCGTGAATCGTGAACCATTGGGCAAAATTGCTGCTTCGCCAGGTTTAATCAAGACAGTTGCTCCTGCCATCTCGCCTGCTACTATTGTCAAAACTGTGGCGGCCCCTGTTGCTCATTATAGTTCAGCACCGGTTTATCACACCGCTCCAGCTGTATACCACACGGCTCCATCATCGGTTGTGAAAACTATTACACCAAATACTCATTACGCCACACAAAATGTTCACTATACAGCTCCTGCTCTTTACAAAACCTTTACACCAATTAGTCGTGCTTCTGCTCCTGTGGTTGCTCCTGCCTACACCACCTACACCGCTCCAGCTACTTACATTGCCCATCACTAAATAGAATTTTGCATTTACGTATTCCTCGTTTATATAACTACTGATCTATTTTGTTATTAACAAACACGTGAACGATTATTGAAATAAATTAATTAGTATCTAAACTAAATGAATTGCCATCAATTCCAAAAATCTTAGACTAACCATAAAAATGGAAAACGAATTATTGATCATTCAGGATAAGGATCCTGCGCTTCTGTCTGCCTTAGTGTGTAAGTCACTCATACTTTGTATTTTGGTCCTTTGAAGCTTCCATTGAAAAGATTAACGTTCTTGACCATGGTCAGAACATTTGGCCATTTGAGCGCGACTTGTGCTGTTTGCAGTAGTTTGAAGCTTATGCCTTAGCAAAAAAAAAGAAGAAGAATTAACTTGTAAAAATTTTCGTGCGATGAATGAATGTTTCACGATTTTCGACCTGAACTATCACGACAAGTGTGCACAGATCAACTTGCCTGCACGTTTTAGCATAATAGCTGCATTATCGACCACAGGAGGCTAACCGACGTGTTTAAATATACTTTCACCATAATAGGGATTTTGCATCGTATTTGTCTGATTTTTGTTTTATGATGAAATCTTGAGTTTTTTTTGTTTTCTTTTTAAAAATCATTGTATGAATAACTGTAGGTTGGTGTAGGGGCCGTAACCCACTAAAGTATTTCTGCTTGTTTTTATTGAATAGGATTTTGATGCTTACAAAGCATGATACGCTTACTGCTTTGTGTTTTTAGGAAATCATGCTTTCTGTAGTTTTGCAAAATTTTTAATGAAAAGCGATCAACACAAACAGGTGGTGGTTAAGGAACGATCCGATTCTTTTATTATTTCGATGAAAAGAAAATCAATGATTCGTGATCACTATATGAAGTTCTGTTCTGAAGATGAGTATTTATCATTAAAACCACACTGCAGGAGATAAATCATTTCAAAATTATTTCAAATCGTAAAAATTCTTCGCGGTATGGTTCGCCATATGACTGACCCTTTGATACAGAGCAAGTTAAGAAAAATTCCAGTTATTTCAATATTTATTTACGCATAAAGCCAAAATAAAATATTTTGAATCTTCACCATCATTATATTCACTATACTCTTTTTGAATATTAATTGAAAAGAAAAAAAAAAAAAAAAAACAAAGCAAAAAATGTACGACAATCATTGAATAATAATAAGGTGAACTATCAATGATACCTCAATCACCTATAAATTGAGACCATTGCAAGTTAAGAAATACATTCAAAGTTTTGATAACGAAGTGTGAAGAACAAAATCGAATACATTAAGAATGGTTTGCAAGGTGGGTTGAAAACGCAATCAGAATGAAAGGATAAGAGGATTAAATGTGATTGATAAAAACTTTAATTAAATAATAAACCGAAATGATTCAACAATGAATGACAACAACAATGAACAATTGCGTAATTGAATAATTGAATAACTAAAGAATTGAACATTTAAATATAAAGAAAGAAAGAAGTGCAACGCAACTCATTAAAGGATTAAAAAAATATCATTACATTAAAGCGATATTACGCTACATTTGGCATAAACGCAACTGCTATACTAAACCGCAACTTTGCCTTTAATTCGAGAATTTTTAAAAAATTATAAAAACTTTAAATTTTTACTAAAACAACATTAATTAAGCAAAGTATTGTCTCATTACATATATAATTTTTTTTTCTTGTGCAGTTCGTGTTAACTCTTACTTTGATCGCTGCTGCCAACGCTGCCGTAGTAGTGCCGGCAGCGCCAGTTTTAGCCAAGAATGTAGAACTTGAAGAATATGATCCACATCCTCAATATAAATATGGTTATGATGTACAAGATACTCTGTCCGGAGATGCGAAAGGTCATGTGGAAGAGCGAGACGGTGATTTAGTTCGTGGCGAATATTCGCTGATCGATGCTGACGGCTTTAAGCGTACTGTGTCTTATACCGCTGATGACATTAACGGTTTCAATGCTGTTGTACGCCGTGAACCGCTTGCAGTAGCTGCTCCCGTGATTGCCGCTGCTCCAATAATTAAAGCTGCTCCCCTCGTAGCTGCCGCCCCAGCCGTGAGACCAGCCCCTCTGGTCGCTGCCGCCCCAGTCGTGAGATCAGCCCCTCTGGTCGCTGCCGCCCCAGTCGTGAGACCAGCCCCTCTGGTCGCTGCCGCTCCTGCCGTAAGAGCAGCTCCTCTAGTCGCTGCCGCTCCTGCCGTGAGAGCAGCCCCTCTTGTCGCTGCCACTCCAGCTGTAAGGGCAGCTCCATTATTTGCACCAGCTCCTTTTGTGAAGACATCTGCACCCCTTATAGCTCCTGCCCCAATAGTTAAATCTGCTCCTCTTCTAGCTGCTCCTGTCAATTATTTTGCCCCAACATTTGCTGTTAGACATTTCTAATAAGTAGACCTTATTATGTTCTCGTCAACTGCTGTGGAATATTTTGTTGTTTTGCTATAAATTGTTAATTAAATGTGATAATAAAAGTTTTTAATCAGACGTTCGATTCGTTTTAGTGACTTAAGCAAAAGTTCACACTATAGCAACCAAACCCGTACATGTCCTGATCGTATCTGATTTACTTTAATAATTGCAATTACTTTGAAAAAGAGTAAAAGAATTTGTGTATCGAGATAGTTGCCACGCGAATATTCGAAAGCATTAGAAGTATTGAGCCCAACTATTAAGAGGGATTATATTATACCTTTGTGTTAATAAATGTGAATAAGATTCGAAAGGATAACATTAACACAGACGGCCCTCGTTTAACGCCGTTAATTCGTACCGTGCTGTATTGAAACCGTGTTTCACGAAACCTTTTTACTTTTTTATTTCCACTAAAACTTCACGTAGTTAGGTTAAGCTTACATATGATGTAAGTCAATATATGTACCGTGATATCCTTTCAGTATATGTAGTATAGTATAGGTGTACATCATCCGCATAAATGTGCATTTTGGTGTGGGCTACACATCTTGGTAGAACGTTTACGGATAGCTTACTAGCTATAAGAATTTTACAAAACAAAAACGTAGTCAGAGGCAAACGCACACGAGGAGATGAACAAGCAAAACACAATCAAATAATCAGTAAAAAATTCTTCTTTCGCCAACGACAATAGAAATGTAAAAATTTGATGTAAGGAGAAGACTAGATCCGATGAACGGGCCAGTTAAGATATTAGCTTCGCTTCTCATTTGTGTATATGGAAACGACCATATAATCAGCTTTTAAATTTCCTGCAGGTTTAGTACGTCATCTTTTTGACAATTGAGTTGTGCGTTAATGAATTTATTTGTACTTCAAGTTGTTAATCCTCATAATGACCTATAATTATACGCACTTTTGAAAGGTAACATCATATTTTTATAAGATTTTTGTCCCTTCTTTTTTTTATACATTAAAGAAAAACTACATTAAGTTTTGGACGAATATTTTTATGCCTACCATTTTCATTTTTGTTGGTTGAGTACAGTGGGGAAAAAGTAAGTCTGAAGAGTAACTTGGGGTAATGTTATGTGTACATAATTAACGATGGATATCTAGTTAGGCATAACGAAAACAAATGCTAGGCAATCCTGGCATTGAATAGCTCTTTGCAAGTTGCCCTGTCGCCTTTAAATCTGAAAACGATTAACTGCTTTGGAAGTTTTGCAAACTAGTGTCTGCAGTTTAGTTATATTTTACCTTAATATTACTTATGATAGATTTTTTGTACAGTGTACTGAGTTTTTGTCTGTTCACCGAGACAATGAATGAGCCAATGAATCAACTTAGCTTTGCCCGCTTGTTAATCCGTTTGGCTATCAGTATTTCTTAATTTTCTGACGGAAAGTTCATTGGCCTGGGAACTAATCGCGAATGAAAAATGTAAGCAAAAATTAAGTTTCACCTACGTTATAATTCCTCTCTTTGTGAGGAATGTGAGCGTCCCGTCAACGATCACGTCCACAATAAGCAAAAACCTCTAGAAGCTACATGAATGTTAAGCTTGGACAAAAAACGTTTACAAGAACCACTCAGTATTTTCGAGCAAGAATGAATGCGATCAGTCAAAAGACGCTGCCAAAGTAAGCAAAGTCCGCACAAACCTTTAACAAAAAACTTTGCAATTTTAATGTATAGGCTCGAGCTGTTAGGAACCAAAGATGCGGCAAAAAACGCAATGATATTTTCACAGAACATTGTGTGTCCGTCTGCCACTCACATAGACTAATGAAACACACTACATATCTTCGTTGATGGATCAAATTTGCGATGTCTACGATTCGCGAAAATTGAAGAAAAAAATCTTAGTTTGCAATTATGAGAAAATATGGATTTGAAAGGTGATGTAAGTATAAACAGGAAGACTATGAAAACTATCAAAACTTCAAAAAAAATTCTCGCGACTTACAAGAGATATTGACCTACAATGTTCCCAGAATCGGCTTATTTATTTTATCTAAAAGGTTTTGTATTTGAAAGACTTTGAAAGTTTTTCTGTCAAATGAATGTAATTTTCTTTGTTATATTTTTAAACATCAGCACTAGGTGACCAATTTGCGTACGTTATGCTGAGCTTCGTCGAAAATGAAGTCGTAAAAAAATTTAAAAAAAAAATTGCAGTAAGGAGGACGCAGTTACTTTTTTAAATATACATTCCCACTCTACCACCAAAAATTATTCGAAAAAGTTTATGAGGAGCGAATTTCATACTTTTTCTAGCTCACAAGTGAGTAGAAGGTCGAATGACAAACGTTTCAAGGCGTGGAAAGTATTTTGATTCCCCGCAGTAAAATGTAATGAGCTTTATGTCGATTGGATTTCAAGACCATAGGGCGTTTTTCTTTGTTGATATCCTCAAATACGTCAATTTATAGTTTAAATACAACATCGCCGAAATTTGTCAGGAATCATATCAGTACGTTGTCATACTAGTGAACGCATGCACCTCAAATATAAAGATTCATATATCAAATGTTTTGTACCCTGTATATAAATATCTAACCGCTCTTGAGTAAAGCA
>CCAG010022723.1:0-11523 GCA_001077435.1 Glossina morsitans morsitans
TATAAAGTTTATCGAGTTAATCAATATGAAAACTACTGTTTAATGGTATGAGTACTTTCGAACAATGAGAATATATCAAATTAAGTCAGCCTTTCTGTAATCATCACATACTTATATTATTTATCTTCATTTCATGTTCTGAGATCATTTACACTCTGGCATAATTACACGACATGGTCTACACCGGCAGTAAGTAATCAAAAGGTGTTTGTAAAGAACTTGAAAGAAAATTCTAAAAAACGCTTGTTATAAGAACACGTAATGAATTCATCGCGTACTTGTTCAAAAACGTATGGCAGAAAGTATCACAGTGACTGGTAACAAGATAACGTACGTAGTACTGGATTTAATTACTTTTTATCAATATATACTTGGTTTTAGTATAGTCATCAAACTGGATCAAGATGGCTTGTAGCAGGTGCCCCATTAATAAGCGATCATAAGTTTAAAACGCTTTGGATACTTCATCATATCGATTTAGTAAGCAAGCTACCGGCGAAGTTTGTCCCTTCTGCACCTCTAGCTACTGATGATATCGTAGAGAAAGCGAACCTTCGAACATTTCAATTATTAAAAGCATCACATTCGGAACAACTTACCCTATGGACATCCCAAAAGCGGTTACGGAGTGCAATACCGCTTTAACACATTACTTAGTTAAAGCTACTAGACTCAACATCTAATTTGTCTGCTTTATTAGACCTGAATATTTTTCCTTTTAGTTTAAGCATATTTGTCATTAGTTTAACAAAATTGCAATAATAATAATAATAACAATAACGAAACCTAGTTAGTAATTACAGAAGGTATTATGGGCAGTGATTGAACGAAAACGAAAATGTTACAGCGCCAGACACATCAGCAGCATGTCTCTTCTTGAGACAGACCAAACCTTAAGCTAGGCCGAAGAATGGCAAACCGAAGCATGCCTTTACTGAAGGCATTTAAATACCTTTAACTTCCAAGCCATAACGAAGGATAGTAAAAACAAATTAAGCCAAGTAGTTTGGGAGGCTCGAGTTGAGGAAGAAGCAATTAGATATATCAACAGAGCTTGCTTTTACAACAATCTAATAACAATAACGAAACCTAGTTATTAATTACAGAAAGTGTTATGGGCAGTGATTGAACGAAAACGAAAATGTTACAGCGCCAGACACATCAGCAGCATGTCTCTTCTTGAGACAGACCAAACCTTAAGCTAGGCCGAAGAATGGCAAACCGAAGCATGCCTTTACTGAAGGCATTTAAATACCTTTAACTTCCAAGCCATAACGAAGGATAGTAAAAACAAATTAAGCCAAGTAGTTTGGGAGGCTCGAGTTGAGGAAGAAGCAATTAGATATATCAACAGAGCTTGCTTTTACAACAATCCAAGGCTTGGTCAAATGTAATTGTAATCGTTCCGCTGCGGAAATGTCGGACTGAGAAAATCATTAATAGCAACTGTATAGAATATATACCAGATCGGGAAACATTTAAGAAAAATTTGTGCGCTTCCCTAACACACTCTGCTTCTAATCGTTCATAAGCACTAATTTTTTGTTAGGAAATATTCTAGTTACCTACGAAACCAAAGTGTGGTCGGTGTGTGCAAATACATATTATAATAGGCTTTGCTCAAATGAAGCGCTGCAAAAATGATCCGATCTAAAAGCGATCGTTTTTGGGGTCAAAGCATCTCACTAAACTACTAAATTTCGTGAAAATGTAGCAAAAGTTATGACCTGCAGGTATGGATATGTATAGGAGCGCCATAGCGGGAATATGTAAACGCCAGAGTATTGAAGTGAAAGTGATTCCATTTTTTTTGATCAAAATGAAAGACGATGTTCTTATGATGGATATAATATATGGACTAATATTCAGTGATCTCAACCAAACTTCCTACAACGTGGTACGTTCTCAATGTCAAAGCTGTCGGAACGGGTCTTCTCTTAATACATTTGCTTTATATACAGTCAAGAATTTTTTCCTGGCTTAAATACCATTTTTTCTTTATCGATAGTAAAAAAAATAAAATATGCCGCGTATTTCTTCTTTCGACACACATACACACACACACACACAACACAAGCCTTGTTATATTAGCTATTACAATGTATTGGCTGCGAAAAAGTGCAATAAACCCACTGTTGAGAAACAACGCGACATGACTTTTCGAGCAGCCTAATAGTATCGCTACCAATTACGCAACAGAAACCGTGTATTGCGAACCCCGTAAAATACTGAGCTTTCCCAATTCCCATTCAGTAATAAGCTGCCCTGATGTCTGTCCAGTTCTTTACAGTTTGATATCTTTACATATATACGGTTCATATATATATGAATGTTTATATATGTATCTTGTTATTTTGAACAGTAGATACACAATACAACAATAAGGTGAAAGGTTCGATAAAATATCTACAAAAGGTACAAGAAATTATTTCAACATGTACGGGTATGTGAGCAACAATATTCAACTTTGTAGGTCTTTTGCGTCTGCCTGTATGCCTTCACATAGTTTAATAATGTTGTTCCACTCAAAACAAATGACGGACTGTCCAATTAACCGACTGACATTCATTCTTTTCCTTTCTTTTTATGCCTACCACCGCACGTAGAGAGGTATTACGCGTTTTGTTAGTCTACTTATTTTATCGTATTGTTCAACCATGCAAGCAACGTGTTAATTTTATATGTGATCGATGTAAACGGGTTCAACGCTCTTAAATTCAAATTGTCTTAATAGTTAGCGAGTAAAGTAAATGATTTAACAAACTTTACTTCTAACAATCAAAGCCTTGTGTACACAACATTGTAGATTTATATACAAAAAAAAAAAAAAATAAAAATATATGTTAAACGTTAGGCAACCAAAAGCCACCATGAAGCGATTATAAATTTCTTTCTACTGATTTAATTTCAATTACATTTTCGTAATAGTGGTTTAAAGTTTTTGGCGGAATGCCAATGAATACCACAAGAAATCATTTTATGCGTATTCGTAAGCCGTTGGTTTGTTGACATAACGAAAACTACTTTAAAGGTAATCAGTGAATTTATTGTTTTTGTTATTTTTCTCGGTCTGTTAATAATTTCATTTTTCATTTGACCTTGATTTTATTTCATTTATATACGATAATGACTTTTATTTTCTTACTAAGCTGAGATTATTATTATATGCCTACATATCAATAGTAATGAGAATTGACTGTAAAGAATTCTATGAAATATATTTTACACACCTATGCGTAGACATGAATGAAATCGAGTGTTGCAAGCGCAGACACATTCTTATAAGATGAGCAATTAGAACGTCATGAACTACTCATCTGTCTGTAAGAAATAATTTACATTTGTTTGCAATCATCGAAGAAAATGAGCCTGACAATGTAAAGCGACAAAAAAAAGAAAAACAAATTTTAAAGAATTTATCATCAAACATAAACCAGACGTTTTTTGGCAACTTTTGGTGCCAGCTGGGGGGGGGACTATTTCGATCCCTTCGATTTTTATCGTAAAAATGAAGGCGGGAAGTTGAAATTTAGGTCAAACATTTCTTGAGCGCTTAGGAATTTAATGGTCACAAATGGTTGTAATCTGCCTACATACACGCCCATCAAAAGTAAGCAAGCACAACAACCATGAGAAAGAAAACGATATTTTTTTCATGTTTTCGTCTATAAGTTTCGACTTTGTGAAGATATTTCACAAAACCTTTTATCTAAATCTTCGTTAAATCTAGTTGCATGTTGTTTTGCTAATGCGCCCACAATTGACGAGAAAATTTTAGTAACAATTTACTTGAAATTGGGTGGAAAAATGGTAATGTTTGTTAAAACAAATTGGTATATAACTGTGGTCATGTTAATAAGTCGGTTGGGTCTGTCTTCGGATTGAACATGAAGGTGATCTTGAGGATCATTTGAGTTACAGATTTTCAGGAATATTTCGAATGTCGATCGGAAGTTGTAGACAAAGATATGAAAAAGATGTGTACCTTCTTCCGAGGTTGTTTCTGTTTCTTCCATATCAAGAGAGTGCACATAAAAAGATAACGTAAATGATGATGTAAATGTGTGTCATCGACATCTCGATAACTAGACCACGTAGGAAAAAATTGATAATAGATATTTTAGACGTCTTTTCATATAACTAAAAAAGTTTTGCAACATTACATGCTTACAACTTTGTGATATGTATGTGGCCCTCTATATGTTATAAGCATTTTCAAAATTTAAAAAATTAAAGCAGTAAGCTGAAGCAACAAATGAACAACTAATAAAGAAAAATTTCTTTTAAGACAAATCAGGGACTTGCGTCATTTGTCGCTTCTTGATGATCCTAACAAGATTATGCGGGCAATTAAAACAAATTTCCGATTTTTTAAAGTTTTCTTCGACTTTCAACCTCCATCTCTAGGCAGAGAAAACCAACATCTAACATTCAACTCTTGATGTCAAAGGTTTTACAATATGAATAGGCTCACCGACCGCCACACATAATCGGATGGACATAACTAAGCGAATTTATTGCTTCCTAGTGGTAGGCAGTGATCGGCCATTCATAGGATGCCCCCTGTAAGCATGGTCATAGTGGTCGCTAAGAAAAATTATGTGCAAGGACAGACGAACCCCGTAGTGCAAGAGCAGGAACTTATTCGAATTAAAAACAATATTTTCCAACATAAATATTTATTTTAAGCTAACAATAATCTTTAATCGTTATTTTTCTAATAAGCATAGGAGATGAGCGGAGAAGCAAAAGTGGTTTTCACAAACGCTGGACTTGCTATTACTGGAGCAGCAGTTTTTACGACTGGCAGGGCAGGAGCAACAGCGACTGGTGCATGGTGAGCAACCGCAACTGGTGCATGATGAGCAACAGCAACTGGTGCTGCAGGTATAGCGGCAACGAGCGGTTCGCGACGAACAACAGCATTAAAACCATTTACAGGATCGGCGGTATAATCAACAATACGTCTATAGCCATCAGCATCATTTAAGGAATACTGACCTCGTACTAAATGACCATCACGAGCTTCTACAGCAGTTTTCGAGTCGCCAGAAAGTGCATCCTTGACATCATAGCCGTATGTATATTGAGGATGAGGATCGTATTCTTCAAGATTGCCAACCGCCACAACAGGCGCAGGATGGATGACGCCAGCATTAACACAAGCAAAGCTAATAATAGCTAATAATACGGTGAACTTAAATGGATTAAAGCGTGAAAAGCAAAAAAAAAAAAAACATTTTTCTGTTAGAACATAACGTTGTTATTGGAAATAAAAATTATCCTTACTTTGAAAATCATTTTTATTTAACGAAATGTAAACTCTTCGAACTCTTCGTTGCTCTATATAACAAAAATGGTTATAAACTATAATATCGAGTTGACCAAACGTGTCTTTTTATATCAAAAAAGACAAGAGATTTTTCAAAAAACCAACAAATAAAAACCGACAAATATTTTAATATAAGTTCGTGTCTTTTTCATAGGTTTACAAATAAATTCAAGGCAACACAAACGTAAATTGAATTTTAACTCAATGGACATAGGGTAAGTACACAATAACACACTCACTTATACTGCATGATCGCTTGCTTAATATAACGTACGCACTATTTATCCGCTTACGTGCAAACTGCATACGTCTTGTACGTATATATATGTGATTAGATTGTCTCAAAAGTATTTAGCCTCAAGAGGTCGAAATTTAGAATACGTTTATTGTTTTCAATTTAGTTTAATTTAGAAAACAAAAACAAGTAAAGGACCATGGGAGCCATTATTAACTACTCTACATCACCCTACACTTATTCATGTTATGACTTTTCAATACAAGGCGTTATATGGAAACAAATAACAACAGTCGACAAAAGGAATCCGATCCACACCATTTTCGATAGGGTTCGTCCTTGGACCAAAGCACGTCAGTGTACCAAAGTTATTCAAACTATATCAAGGTTAATAGATTCACTTCCTGGATCCATCAGCATAATCTATCTGAAATCCTTCTGGGCGTTACATGCACAGGCACCAATTTGATAAATCCTTGCACCACAAGTGATGTAGGGTATAACAACGACAAGGAGACATTTCGAAATTCGAAATTTCCATAAGAAATGTGTGTGAATAGTCACTATTTTGCGTACGGAACGTAAGAAATGTTTATACCGATCTGCGCTTCGACGCTTATTGAAATCAAATTGTAAAAAGTGAAGAAGCCCTGCTGAAAGATTAACCTTCTCTATGTCTCTACATATCTATCGTTTAAAATTATTATTAATCCTTTCGGTAGTAGAACAACTAAAACCTGATTTTCTGCTCCTCTGATGACTAGACCTTTGACTCTTTATGGCTATTCCGTAAGGCTTCCGAAAGGCTCAATACTTTTTAAAATAACCAATAAAATATACATCAAAATGAGTAATTTTTCGTTATCGATTATGTTAAAAGAAAACGCAATACTATATGGAACTAAGGTGTATTCATTTATGACAGCAGCAGCAGTTAAAAGAGTGCAAAATGCATAATAATATGAAATGCAATAATCAAAACAAAAATATTGGTATGAATATAAATCCCACCTGGTCTGCAACTACTTACTTACCGTTCCTATCAAGTGCGTGTCAGACATTTCGTCATCATTTAGCACGCACTGCATGCCATTATTACCAATACAAATACAAACTGCTGTATGGAAAAAAAGTTACGACAGCATAAATCTGTCAAAATCAAAATGCAGCTCAGGCGTCTGCCTAAATTGCATGTAAGTAACTCAGGCGAAAAAGCAGTCAATGAAAACACTGAAAAACATCAACTCATTAGTGTGTAATTTGTTTCCTCCTCTTTCATGCCATCTTCACTTTGATTTTTTTCTCTTTTTTTTTTTTTTTTTGTTATTGTCTTATTATCAACGCTTCTTATTATTAATAGTATGATGGGATTATTTAAGCCATGCGTTCATTGATAATTACTGAATTATATATATTCTAAAAATAAGTACAAAAGCTGTTCAACAAAAAGGAGGTAAACTCAAAAGTAGGTCAAGACTCATTTTCCTACATGTTGGAGAACGTATTCCTTTCTAATTGAAAACATTTCTTCATAGCAATATTGCTCTGCCTGTTACAAATTACTGCTCTAACGCTACGGTGAGGTGGCGGATGGGGGAGGAGGGTGCGTCTAATTTGGCCGTAATACGTATAAGGATCAATCTAATCATTTACGGAACCTTTAAATTACTCTACCGTACAATTGTCCTAATTTTATTTTATTTTTTTTATTATTTTATGTAGGGAAGGCTAATTTGGCCCTAATACATATGAGGATTGGTCTAATGATCTATGGAACCTTTACCGTACAATTATCTTAATTGTATTTTATTTAGTTACTTAAGTGAATTAAATTAAATCACTAACGTTTGTTATTAGCACTAGAGCTACTGCATGGATTATTATGAACATTTTGAACTTTTGATCTTAAAAACAAATGGAAACGCTACAAGAAGGCACGGGCTCTTTTAAATACCCTACACGATCTTATAATTATCTAAAATAAGATTTTATATGGGAACCGGTTGAAAAGTAATCCAAATACGAACCATTTTCCATAGCGTTCGCTCTTGAGCAAAGACACGTCAGCGTGCCAGATGTGATCAAAATATCTCAATAATTTCGGACTGCAGGTTGTGTATAAGAAAACAAGACAGACAAACTGCCTACCTTAATTATATATAAATATAATAAAGGTAAGTCTATATCAAGTCCCTCTTAGTGTTGCATACGTCCGCACAAACTTGATATACCCTTGCACCACACTTAGGGTATAAAATAGTTACAAATCATGCATCTACGATCATGAGCTATGATTTATTCTACCAAAAAGACCCTTTCCAACCCTTTTTTTACTGATTTAACATTCTCGCGTAAATGGAGATAAGAAAGTAGAATTTGCTTAGCAAGCATAACTTGATCGTTTTAGAATAAGACTTCAAAAAATGATATCCCTTAGCGCTTTTGAACTGAAAAAACAATACGAATAAAAACTTGGTTGAAGATTTTGTTTTAACAATCTGTAGCATCTCAGAGGGAGCATTAAATATAGCTAACTTTGTTACATTAAAAAAAACCCACTTCGAGCTTTCAAGATTCCAGTATACTCCCTTTTAAGAGTTCTAAAATTGTGCAGATCATAGCCGCGCTCGGTGATATCGAAAGGCGAAGAAAATGCTTGAAATAATATTGGTTTAGCTCTCCTAATAGGCAGATAATGCCTTAATATTCACTACCTTTTCAACAGAAACCAATCTAATATCATTCTCTGAATATCGCACTCCCCTCATATGGAGCGAATATTTTCTTCTCTTAAAGGTAAAGAAAACCCGCTTCATGATAATCACTTTGAGTTAGTAAAAGCTATTCAGAAAAGTTGACTGGTTGTTTCATGACAGATGGTCTGCTATGCAACCTTAACGGGAAAATCAACTTAACAGAAAAAAGTTTACATTAACGTTCGAAATATGTTCACTTTTAAAATAGAAATTTCCCTTATTTTTTTGTTGCTCCTAATCCCAATTATACTTAACATTTCATTTGAGAACAAGTTAAGTGAGTGTAAATTGTTTGAGAGTTTCTTTCTTTTCCATGAATAACGACAAGCTTTAAGAAGAGAAATGAGTGAAAAATGATTTACTTCGATAACTAAATCAGTGACTATCGTATACGTTTGCTATTAAAGATAGTTACGATTGCATAGTGTAGTTCTAAGACTAAGAGCTTTGTAAGACCCGCTTAACATTTTTGCCATAACGGAGACGAATCAACCAACATTGAAATTCCCTCTAGTTAAATATTTTTCTGCAATGCTATTATATATACAAGCTTCAAACAAGTGGATCTAACTTCTACTTAATGTATATAGACAGCCCTCGCCATGATGTCGCAGTGAATTATTAAGATTTACATGTCGCCAAAACTATTGAACTCATTTCGTGATATCATAACAAAGCATAAATATAATATATATATGAATGCACATGTATGTATAGTTAAAGTCAATACAAGTTGATTTAAAACAACTGATATAACGTGTAACAAAGTTTTGTAATGCAATGTTTGTGTTCATTGAAATCATCATTTATTGTCGATAATACCATTACATTAAAATGTTTAATGATAATGAACATAAGAGACATGGTGCGGCGAGGTAATTGAAGTTGTCTTTACAACAGTCGGAGTATGATGCGTGATCACGGCGGGTGCTGCTGCGGCTGTCTTTAGCAAAGCAGTAGCAGCTGGAGCAGTATGCACAAAATGCGTAGTGGGAGTCAAATGAACAGTAGCTGGCGGTGCATGAATTACACTTGGCTGATGATGTACCAGAGTAGGCGAAGTGTAGGTGCGAATGTAAGCAGCCGGTTGTACATATGTTTTGACAGCATATTTATCTTTTACGGGCGATTGAACTGTAATCGGAGTAGTGGATGGCTGCGGTATAGCAGTAGAAGGTGAAGTAGGTGCAGGCAATTCAATTGCTGCCATTTTCGCAAGAGTTTGCTTATTGTATATTTCAGCTGGACCACGTATTACGTGGGCTTTAAATCCGTTTTCTGCATCGGCGGTATATTCTACGGTACGTATAGAACCATCCGCTTCCCTAAGCGAGTATTCACCTTGAACTAGATCGCCATCACGAATCTCTGTTTGAGATTTAAAATCGCCAGTTAATTCGTCCTGAACATTGTAAGAGAACTTATAACTAGGATGAGAATCGTAGTGTTCCAATTTCTCATTTATTGTGCTTTCAGGCAAAACAGCACCATTAACTAAAGCAAAGCAGGCAATTAAAGCTATAACCTAAAAGAAAAATTTTTAGCAAAAATACTTTTACAATATAAACATTAAAAAAAAAATTGTTTTTTTTTGTCGAAAACCTACTTTAAAATCCATTTTATGTTAATGGAAGCTTTTTTTCTTAACTTTATGAAATATCTCTTAATAATACAAGAGTTGTCTTCGCACTGTTGCCTGTAATCCCGAAAGGTATCATTTATATATCAATACATGACATTGCATTTTATTCGCAGCGCAGAACTTGACTTATATGCGGTAATTATGTGTTATGTTGTCTCAATATGCATTTAAATTGTACATATGTATATACATGTATTGATCCTCTCAAGTACCAGTATGTAGGCAAGATGACCCAATGCCCTAATGAATTCTCAAAGGAACAGGTAATATGGGCGCAAAGCGCTGCCAAGGTCACAATCATTCATGTTCCACATCGTTACCCAGCCAAAAACACACACTCATAATTTATTCAATAAACACTTGACTCAAAATCTTAAAGAAAAGCACAGGCCAGGCATCATCAGGGTGAATGCATCTGTTTTTCTGTGCAAACGAACCTAGTTTTTTTTTTTTTTTTTTTTTTGTTACTAATTTAAATTTTTTCTCTTCGATTTAATAACTGTGGTTTTTTTCACTTCACAATTTTTTTTTTCTTTTCAGTCAATACACATTTACTTACATTTAACGTTCAATTAGAATTTTGAATGGCTTTAGCTACAGCCTCTGTGTGGTTGATTTTTATAATACTAAAAGTATGCTATGAAATTTTATTATTTAACTCATGAGAGCGAAGAGACATTTAAAGTCAGAGGTAGCCAACGCGTACATGTCGCTCCAGCTTCTTACGTATCAGTGTGAACATAAATACTTATTAGACATTTTTAGAATTTTAATTTTTCATATTAATGATCGAAAATTATATAATAAAATGCAGAAATGGGAAATTATTATGTTTTTTATTATTTTTCTTTGTATGTCCTTCTTGCGTTGTTACTTAATATTGAGTTTGTTATTAACTATTATTTTGAAGGCCTCTTATCTTAAAAAAAAGACAATTAAAAAGACTCTGATGTGCCACGGTCCACCATTAAACACCCTACACTTAAAGTTATTCACGTGTCGACTTTTCAAAATAAAACCCGATTACATATGGTTATAAATGATTGAAAAAGTGATCCGATCAGAACCCTTTTCAATATTTGTCGTTTATGGGCCAAAACTCGTCAACGTACCAAATTCCATCAAGATATCTTCATTCATTATTAAGACCTTTAGGTTGAAAACAAAGAAACAAGATAGGCAGGCGGATAAACAAGCTAACATCGATAAGACATAGCAAGAGGTGGGTCTTTCTCAAGTCTTCTGATCAGCACGTTATTCATAACGACTTTTCAAAATAAACCGTTGTATGCAGAGTGGTCGAAGAAGAAGTGCGGTCCATTTTGAAAAACTTTCGTCCTTGGCCTAGCAGAACAAATTTCATCAAAATATCTGGGAATTGCCATTTGTAGGTTGAACACTGTAACACACGAGGGATAGGCATATACACAAACTTAGACCGATTCAAAGAATGATTCCGAATCGATCTATATAGTAAAAGATGAACCTAGCTCAAGTTCTTCTTGACGTTGTACACTTGTACGACAAGGTGACGCTAGCGTGTACATGTATTAACATG
>CCAG010022725.1:0-15505 GCA_001077435.1 Glossina morsitans morsitans
GTTTTCTTACTTGTTTAGATTTTAATATTAACCGCAACAGTAATAATAATAACGATAATAGCGAACACTTTCGTTTGATCGATTACGTTTTTATCGAAGTAATTAAGTTTTCACACACATTCTTGTCACGAACTTTTTGCATTTGGTATTTATAAAATAATTGTAATATTTCATTCTCCTATACATCCTTAATGATGTAACATGATTTGTAATTTTGATTTTACTAATCTGAAATATTTCGGTAGTCCAGTTCGGTTCATAGTCTTTAAAAAATGTTGCTTTAAGTTTGCTAATTCTACTATGATCTCCAACTTCAAACTTTGGTTTTAGGAAAATTATATACACTTTGTAATATGTGCTTCTCGTTGTCTTTTTTGACTTCATTTGATTTCATTTTCAGTATTCTATGATAAGCTTCATTGTATTTGGCTATTAAAGTGTGAATTAAGTCTATCACATTACATTTTTTAATGTACTATTGAATCCTTCACAGGTGGACACTTTTATATGTGTGATAACGGTTAATTTGATAATCTTTGATCAACTCTTTAAAATCTTTATTAAAAAACTCCTTCGCCTGATCAGTCTGAATATTCTTTGGAGAGATATTTCTTTTTTCTAATACCTGCCTCAAGGGCTTAACTATCTCAGATTAACTTTTAGATTTTACTGATTGTGCAAAGCAAATTTAGAAAATACATGAATTCTAGCCGAAAGCTTTTATTTAATTTTTCAAATGGAATTAACTCAACTAAATCTATTTGACAGGTGTCATTAATTCCTCTTTGAACAAATCGTCTGCGAATAAAATTTTTCTGCTTACATTGTGAATCTTATTAACTAATTGAGTTTTACTCATTTTTAGCCATTTATTTTTTCAGAATTCTCAAATGTAGCTTATGAATCTTAAAATCCTTCCTAATCTTTTTTGATATCTTTCGAGGAAACTAAAGACATAATGTTAACAAATGAATCTCAACATCAGCGTTGACAGATATGGAGATACCAGCCAACTGAAAAGCAGTTTTATGCAATTCCACGCACTTTGGTAAAAAATTTTACTACAAAAGGACGAAATTTGTTTCTGTAACATGGTATTCCGAAATAGCAATGTTGATAAAAAAATTCCAATAATCAAATCAATCTCCACGTTTCAGTATCAAGTTTTACCCATGGTCCTTTTTGATTAACAATAAGCAGAGACTATCCACCTTTCTTATATTTAAAATTACACTCAATGTTATCTATAGTTGAATGTTCTAGGATGCTCTCAGGTTCCATAAACTCAAATTGATCCTATCTTAGTTGTATGTATTCCTTGTATGCCGTTAAATGAATCCATTTATCATGAGTAAAACCAATAAAATTACATTTATTGTCTTGTAGCCATTAAACTGGATTACAATTTCTTGAAGGCGAAAAATCACATTTAATATCTCTTTTTAAATTGATGAAATATTCCGACTGATCGATGATCTTCGTTTCTTTGTGGGAAACGCCGAGTTTTCTTGAGCACTTTGCGATATGTGATCCATTTAATTGAGACAACACAGCTAGCACTGAAAGTGACGTGAGTTTTTTGTAATATAAACCCGAAGATTATATAAAATACAGCTCAGTATTTATTCTGTGACACTAGCATAACTAAACTATTTTCGCTCTTGTTGATCTTCAGTGCAGTGGAAATCGGAAACAAATTTTTATTAAAGAGTTTTCACATATGAGCGCAAATTCTGGTGTAACTAACTACTTTTTATCTAAACCTGCGTTCGGTGAAAAAGAATTAAATGAGAAGGCTACACATCAAAATTATTTTTGTGCTAAATTTATTGATGGTTTAAAATGATGGAGTAATAGACTATCCCGGGTTAGGTAACATACTATCATCTTGGAATCACTATGACTATGTAGTGAGAAGAGAAAAAACAAGAATTTCTTAAAAAGTATTTAAAACCCAAAGCGATATTCGTGAACATTCAAACACACTCTTTAAGAAAATTACATAATTATTTTACTAACGTTTACTAAGGACCATAAATTTAGATGTGCTCTGAACAGTTTATATAAACTTTTTTCTACATTGAAAAAAAATCAGATGCCAGTAAAGTTAAAATTGTAACATCCATTTGCTATGCTTATCAGTGGATCATCATGGCCAGGCAAAACCACATTTTAGAAAAATCTTATTTATAACAAGGTTTTCTGATTAGTGCGAAAATTGATCGAATAATATAGTTTTATGGTGAAGAAAATGCGAAACCTAATATGGACAATGTGGCGAATATTGAATATAACAATGGAATACAAGAAAATTTGGAAAATGTTCTCTATGAACAAAGCGAATACTCGATGACTTAATGATAGGCGCTTTCGACAAAATATTTTGTGGACTTTTCGCTAAGGGATTCCATGATATTTACATGAAATTCAAAATATATATTTATAAAAATCCTAGAGGTATTCTACAGTTTCAACATTCATCCCGACAGTTCATCTGAATGCGAATATATAGTAATATGTGACTAGCAAACCTCACGGTTATTTATTGATCGACCTTACACAAAGCGTTTATTAAGACACAGAACGACATATTTAGTTCGAATTTTTGCTATTGCTTCAGTAATAATGGTCTTAAAAAAGAATTTAAAGCGACTGAAGAACCACAAACATATGCTGTATGTCCTCGAAACCAATAATAGCAAATTAAGAAAAGCTGTACTCAACTGTGCTGATGATGAATTAGTCAAAACTTTGACTGAGATTGTCTTTAGCACAATAATTGGACACACTAAACAAAAAAATAAAGACTTGGAAGTTTTAAAAACGTATAAACAAAAACCTCGATTCAACTCGAGACCAAACACGACCATAAAGTCCACAAGTCAGGTTCTTGTGCAGAAAGGTGACGGCTTCTTGCCTATAATCTTAGCGCTGCTTATGAGTGGATTTATCGGGAAATTGTGAGACAATGTTCAATAAATTTAAGCTGAAACTAAATAAAGTAATTTTATCACATAAACACATGCGGAGCAATGATGGACAACAAATATTCAACGGAATTTATTAATAAAAAGTTATTTCCATATTTCAACAACGTCCCTTTTTCAGAATGTAACAAGTGGATCAAAACTAAACAAGAATTAAACAGTCATCTTAAAAGAAAATTAAAACCAATTAAGCAAAACTTTGATCCTATAACTGAAATGATGTTTTCTAAAAGAAAATATGTAGAAAGAAAAATGTAGAAGATATTAAAGTTAACCTTGAGAAACCTGAAATAAACGAGAACACATTTAACATTTCAGTCAGAAGTGTAACAGGCTGACATAGAGCAAGGATATATTTTATATTACTCTAATGTAATTGGAGGACGATAAATCATATAGGATCATTATAAGTGTCACACAGAGGTGCGGTAATGGTTCATTATTACCGTCTTCTTTTAGAAATTTAAAACCGTTGTGTCTATCAAGTTTCAATGCGATTAAAGACCAAGCCGTGGATACAGGCAAATCTATTCTCAATGATTTCGATCGCAAACCACTTAGAAACAGTTTGGCAGAGCAAAGTAAAAAGACTTTAAGTAAGTTGACAGAAAAAGCAGTAAGTTGACAGAAAAAGCAGACATCATGTAAATTTCAAAAAGACTCTTGAAGAGGTCGTACAAGACGTCACATCAAAAAGAAAATACGTCACAAAAGAGACCTAATGCGAAACGCACGAAATATGCAAATTACGTAAAGAATATATGGAATGTATGAAAAGCGAGCTAAATTAATTTGTGCTATATCCTATACAAAGCAGCACTCTAAATATAGAAGAAGTCTTATAATCCTATTCAAGCCTTAGACCATCCTAGTATTCCATAGAATTTTTCTGCCTTAGTAATGGAGATACATGTCGAGATCTTTGCAGCGTTTATTTAAAGTTGGTTGTTCAATTGAGGGATAGAGATAATTCTGATGTTACTGACGATAAGTGTCACGCTGTTAATAATCTTCTGCTTTCAATGTTGTATGTATTCCTTATCCGCGTATTTAAATAACGTATTGGTTTCGTAAAGTGACAACAATTATCAGTACAGATCATACATACAAATTCTACTTAATTACGGCATTGATGCTCATCGAAATCATATATCACCTTTTCGATGGTATCCAGATTACTACAACGGTGAAATTTTTCATGATGGTAAAAAACAATTAACTGAACTGTTTGGTAAGAGTAACACATTTGAATTTTTAATCAACTTAACAATGTTGATTTGCGCATTATATTTAATTTGGAAAAATCATCATTTTATTTAATGCAAAATTCTGCTAAGAATTTAAGGTCTTAAAATATTGGAAGCATAACTGTTTATGAATCACATAACTACTAATTCTGGAATACTGGTTGCTCAGCATAAAATTATCAACGGCATAAGCGACCAACGTTTCAAAATTAAGTTAATTATAAATCTCGGTATTTTTTCCGTTGAGCGCCATTTTTGTCGCGGAATACCTCCTTGCGCGGTAAAGCCTTTACACAATTTTGCAGCATGCCGTACCGCGTGACAAAAACTAAAATTAACGTATGTGGTAAAAAAAAAGAAAAATTTAGCAAAACTCTTAAGGAGCTCATACAATGTGACTGGGCCCACGAATTAAGTCCGCCTGTGAGGCCCGTTGCCTGTACTGTTCGCTGTTCGTTGGTCCCTTCCTATTCCGTCAGTGCATGTTCCCTGTCTCCCTATCCCCACTCGGGCGCACACTCACCCATACTCCGCTTCCCCGGATGGATATGCCGCTGAGGCAAGCATTATCCTTTCTCTTTTTTTTTTACTTCTTAAACATTTAGACCACAGACTGAACTGCACTAGCTAAATGCTAAATTAAAGAGTCATAGATACTGCAGTGCCGAATAAATCTGATGTAGTGTAATAATATGAATATAAAAATATAATTTTTATTCTTTATACCACTACCCGTATAGAGATGGAGGAGATGGTATTCATAGCATATATAATAAAATAAAATGTGAACATATTTTTAAAGATTATTAAATATTTTTGTTCTTTTTTTTCCCGTTTTTTTTTCCTAGAATGATGTCAAATTGAAAAAAAAAATACAAACATTGATGCTGCAGCTTCATTTTCGATACCATTGGCAATAAGCATGAGTTCCTTCAAATTTTTTCGCTAAAGCTGCTGAAATTTCCGCTCGCCGTTCAGCTTGTACGACAGACTTTTTATGACCGACCATAATGCGTTTACCTGTTTGTGCACTGTGAGTGACGGATGGTGAACTATTTTTGGCTTCTCTCGTTTCATACAACTAAGATTATTGTTAAATTGGTGATTATTTTCTCTATTGTTCAATGTTCTGGCTGTTTTCTTTCTATAAATCTGTTTTCTTTAAAATGTATTTGATTTGTTAAATGAAAATATTTCTTTTCATTTTTGTTATATCGTCTCTATTGACGTCACTTGTGCGATTCTTCACATCGCAAACTCGAACTCCTTGTCTAAAAATGTTCTCCATTGTTTTTATTTTTTTTTCTAATGATTTTTTATAAAAGCAAAGAGAAAGAAAATGTTCGCAACGGTTTTCTTTTTTAGGCTTTTGTCTGGTTACATGGATTTCTTGTTAGTTTTTTTGATGCCATTGATATAAATAATCCTTTATGGTTTTCTTCTTACTATTGCTGTTCTTATATGTGTTTTATAATAAAAACAGGAATACGTTGACTTCAATTTTTTACCACAGCAAATTAGCTCTAAACGCAAATACAGACTACTCTAATCAACCAGGAGCACATTGGGTTGTCTTTTACTTTAATTCGAAATTAGGGGCGGAAAATTTTGATTTCTATGGTCAAAGACCATTGAAAAAAGAATTTTGTAATATATTAAATAGAAATTGCGACAAGTATGTATGTGTATGTATAACAATCAGCAAATCCAAGAACTTGCAAGAACTTAAATCACTTGCGGACATTATGATTTGCTTTATAGCTTATATAAGAGTAAACGAAAGCGTTTAAATGCCCATCTCAAACAATTTTGTAAAACTGACTACAGCTTTAACGGTAAGAAAACACTCAAAATATGTGAAAAGAGTTTTTGATAAAATAATTTAAAATTTCACATTTTAGATATGGGATCCTTTATTTTCATTTGGAATAAATTCAAAAATACGTGTATTGGCTGTAGATTTACATCTTCCTCGAAAGATAATATGTTGGACATTATTCTCTTTCAACTTTTTATACGGGTTCAACTTTTTGGACGGGAATATTTGACTAAGACGCTTCGATAATAAACATCTGCAGTAAATTCCCCTCAGGTGATTCCAACTAAAAGGTTATTTACTTTCAAAATTGTGTCACTTTCGATTTACGTCCAACTATTTTATAGGCTGTGCCAATCGATAACTCACCAGTCTTTCTGTAGCCTTGTCCTCATGTTTTCCAGGCGCCACGTACTCCTTTTTCGAATCCACAGTTTAAAGGAAATGACCAAAATTCAGTTTATAATTTATTTTTATAGATTGCAGGTCACTTTCGCATCATAATCGCTGTAGTTATCAAAAGAACAAAAATAAAAACACATTTTTGTCATTTAAAAGTCTGTTGCAGTTCCTAGCAATTGTGGGTATATTAACATTCCAAAGTCCGTCGTCGAAGCTATCATTGAAATAGTGATCATAGCTTATAACTTCATTACAAAGTCCTTCATATCTGTCCTTCATAGTATGGATTACCGCTTCATAGTATGGATTACCGCTTTGAAGGAGCTGCTCCATTTGATTGTTTTCCATGACGATTGGTTGGGACGGTTACCCAATTAAACTCCGACCTTTAAGAAATTTGAGCAATTTCAGTACACGACACTGAAGAATATGCACTAGGTTATGTTCATGAAAGAATTTCCACATCGTCTTTTTTGTCGTCAGAAATTAAATTAATTTTGCAAGTTTGTGAAGATTAAAACATGACAGAATCGATTGTCATCTAAGAATTGTAACTTTCTAATCATTCCCGCTGAAGATTGATCGTTTTACCCTGATGATGATAATATTGACGATGATGTTGTGTTGTTGTCTGATTCCATTTTTTTTTTTATTTTAAATAATTTGTATATATAATTTTTTTTGGCACGCTAATCAATTTGGTTTGATTATTTTTAGAAATAATTGAAGAGAAAATTCTGCTTGTATAGGGTAGATACGTTGGCGAACTTACCCTCAAGTGTTATCCGTAAGATTTTCTCTGCCTTTTATTGCTCGGTTTTTCTCGATAAATACTTTAAGTACGGTCATAAAGTAATAAATGAAATGTAATTTGGTCCTTTTTGCCCTTATAATGCACCATAACACTAATTCTTTTTAAGAATTCTTTCTTTAAATTTAATATTTTTGGTAGGTATGAAGAATATGTTCTTGTTAACTGAAGGGGAGGGTGAAGAGGAAGCGTGTGTGTGTGTTTGAGCGGATATATGTGTGTGTTGGGGTTTGTGTGTGTGTTTGGGTGTGAGGTAATGCGGTCGGAGCGGGCAAGCGAATACCCGTCGTTCTCCCATATAGATACTACTGTCCGCAAAACCCGTTAATGAGATAAACAACAACAAAAAAACAGGTACTTTTCTCCTGCGGGCCGAAATGCCCACCGACGTTCCCCCATATATATACTACTCTCATAAGATCAAGGTCTGTAAAACCGCAGCTATGTCTCAGCGTCCATCGTTGAATGTTGGTTCGTGTAATCGCCACACCCGCTCTTAGCTTTATTTTCGCCAGCTACTTTTCAATTCTGCATGACATTACCCATGGCCTTGACTCCCTGTTGCGCAAGTGAAAGAACATTCAAGACATCTTCACCAAGAACTCAACTCGATATATAGACGCCCGAAAAACAAGATGCTGCTAAAGACTACACCATATATTAAGTGGAATAGCACCTTCATAACAGCAACCTACAAGGTAAAGCTTTTTCCTGTGCGCCACAATGCTTGTTTAGCCTGGAGTTTTTGCAGTCTTTGCTACTTTTGTTTAACAGTTGGATGCCTTTCCTTGCTCAATTAGGTGCAGTACTACAAGATCGCTTTTGATGCAGAGAATTCTTCATCAGGCAAGCAAGTAAGTTTCAAATAAGTGTTCAGCAAACTCTTATGAAGAAAGTAGAGATTTTTACAATTGCAAGTGTTCGGTGGCGAGAGTCGGCTTTCTGTCCTGGTCCTCTCTTATGTTTGGTTCCCTGTCTTGATAATATGTCGAACTGGTGTTGACATTTAATAATTAATACAATATGTTGTCTCTGTCGATTTTTCTGTAGGAAATGTTTGAACAGGCAAGAAAACAGTGGTTTTTTATAAACAATGATTGTGTAAATATTGAGTCAGGTATCAACAGCACGATTGATTTTCTTTTTGAATGATGTATAAAGATGTATGCACGCACGCCATCGCTGGAAAATTTTCGTGCCGATAAAAATTGCCACATATGTTGTGCATGTAAATCGGTTGGGCGCACACAATATTGTTGAATAAATATTTTCTTTGTGTGTTTTGTTAAGATGAAGATTGGCAAGTAGCTAATTGCCATTCAATTTAGCCCGCCAGGATATTTATGTTTCTCGGAACGCTTTCGCTATATGAAGGACGGTGTCACTACTTACCAGTATAAACTCTGGTAGGGTGCAATCTTTTGTTTTATGTTAAATCGCTGGGGGAATTTCATAGATTTAGCTTACTTTGGGTAGACTTTTCACATAGAAATCTAAAATTATTTTATTTAGTCGACTTCATAAATCATTTAAATTTAAATTCAATACGAATTAATTTAAGTTCAGTAAATTGAGGCCGACATTTTCACTTTTCTTGGCCATTTCACTGATGGCCAAGAAATGGCCAAGAAAAAAAGAAGAAAATATAATATGAGTTTAGGTTGCTCTCTAAAGCACACTTGCCCACATCCTGGTTGCCCGATCAAGAAGAAAGACGAAAATTTGAAACTATGGATCCCTCGACTCGCACGAAAAGTTATTGTTTAACAGCTTTACCGCCCCCTAACGACAAAACAGCTTTTCTCAGATTGGGTTTCGCCAAACCCGTCGTTTGTCATGTCAACTCAAAACACATTATACTAATTATCTCGATTTATAACCAACTTAACTCAGTGTATAATTGTTGTCACTTTGCGAAACCAATACATTATTTAAATATGCGGATAAACTTCGAAACATTGAAAGCAGAAGATTATTAACAGCATGACACTTATCGTCAGTAACATCAGAAGTATCTCTATTCCTCAATTGAACAACCAACTTTAAATAAACGCTGCAAAGATCTCGACATGTATCTCCATTACTAAGGCAGAAAAATTCTATGGAATACTAGGATGGTCTAAGGCTTGAATAGGATTATAAGAGACTTCTTCTATATTTAGAGTGCTGCTTTGTATAGGATATAGCACAAATTAATTTAGCTCGCTTTTCATACATTCCATATATTCTTTACGTAATTTGCATATTTCGTGCGTTTCGCATTAGGTCTCTTTTGTGACGTATTTTCTTTTTGATGTGACGTCTTGTACGACCTCTTCAAGAGTCTTTTTGAAATTTACATGATGTCTGCTTTTTCTGTCAACTTACTGCTTTTTCTGTCAACTTACTTAAAGTCTTTTTACTTTGCTCTGCCAAACTGTTTCTAAGTGGTTTGCGATCGAAATCATTGAGAATAGATTTGCCTGTATCCACGGCTTAGTCTTTAATCGCATTGAAACTTGATAGACACAACGGTTTTAAATTTCTAAAAGAAGACGGTAATAATGAACCATTACCGCACCTCTGTGTGACACTTATAATGATCCTATATGATTTATCGTCCTCCAATTACATTAGAGTAATATAAAATATATCCTTGCTCTATGTCAGCCTGTTACACTTCTGACTGAAATGTTAAATGTGTTCTCGTTTATTTCAGGTTTCTCAAGGTTAACTTTAATATCTTCTACATTTTTCTTTCTACATATTTTCTTTTAGAAAACATCATTTCAGTTATAGGATCAAAGTTTTGCTTAATTGGTTTTAATTTTCTTTTAAGATGACTGTTTAATTCTTGTTTAGTTTTGATCCACTTGTTACATTCTGAAAAAGGGACGTTGTTGAAATATGGAAGTAACTTTTTATTAATAAATTCCGTTGAATATTTGTTGTCCATCATTGCTCCGCATGTGTTTATGTGATAAAATTACTTTATTTAGTTTCAGCTTAAATTTATTGAACATTGTCTCACAATTTCCCGATAAATCCACTCATAAGCAGCGCTAAGATTATAG
Source organism: Glossina morsitans morsitans (assembly GCA_001077435.1). Taxonomy (NCBI): domain Eukaryota; kingdom Metazoa; phylum Arthropoda; class Insecta; order Diptera; family Glossinidae; genus Glossina; species Glossina morsitans. The sequence continues at coordinate 10,317 of CCAG010022725.1, forward strand.
GCAAGAAGCCGTCACCTTTCTGCACAAGAACCTGACTTGTGGACTTTATGGTCGTGTTTGGTCTCGAGTTGAATCGAGGTTTTTGTTTATACGTTTTTAAAACTTCCAAGTCTTTATTTTTTGTTTAGTGTGTCCAATTATTGTGCTAAAGACAATCTCAGTCAAAGTTTTGACTAATTCATCATCAGCACAGTTGAGTACAGCTTTTCTTAATTTGCTATTATTGGTTTCGAGGACATACAGCATATGTTTGTGGTTCTTCAGTCGCTTTAAATTCTTTTTTAAGACCATTATTACTGAAGCAATAGCAAAAATTCGAACTAAATATGTCGTTCTGTGTCTTAATAAACGCTTTGTGTAAGGTCGATCAATAAATAACCGTGAGGTTTGCTAGTCACATATTACTATATATTCGCATTCAGATGAACTGTCGGGATGAATGTTGAAACTGTAGAATACCTCTAGGATTTTTATAAATATATATTTTGAATTTCATGTAAATATCATGGAATCCCTTAGCGAAAAGTCCACAAAATATTTTGTCGAAAGCGCCTATCATTAAGTCATCGAGTATTCGCTTTGTTCATAGAGAACATTTTCCAAATTTTCTTGTATTCCATTGTTATATTCAATATTCGCCACATTGTCCATATTAGGTTTCGCATTTTCTTCACCATAAAACTATATTATTCGATCAATTTTCGCACTAATCAGAAAACCTTGTTATAAATAAGATTTTTCTAAAATGTGGTTTTGCCTGGCCATGATGATCCACTGATAAGCATAGCAAATGGATGTTACAATTTTAACTTTACTGGCATCTGATTTTTTTTCTAATGTAGAAAAAAGTTTATATAAACTGTTCAGAGCACATCTAAATTTATGGTCCTTAGTAAACCTTAGTAAAATAATTATGTAATTTTCTTAAAGAGTGTGTTTGAATGTTCACGAATATCGCTTTGGGTTTTAAATACTTTTTAAGAAATTCTTGTTTTTTCTCTTCTCACTACATAGTCATAGTGATTCCAAGATGATAGTGTGTTACCTAACCCGGGATAGTCTATTACTCCATCATTTTAAACCATCAATAAATTTAGCACAAAAATAATTTTGATGTGTAGCCTTCTCATTTAATTCTTTTTCACCGAACGCAGGTTTAGATAAAAAGTAGTTAGTTACACCAGAATTTGCGCTCATATGTGAAAACTCTTTAATAAAAATTTGTTTCCGATTTCCACTGCACTGAAGATCAACAAGAGCGAAAATAGTTTAGTTATGCTAGTGTCACAGATAAATACTGAGCTGATTTTATATAATCTTCGGGTTTATATTCAAAAAAACTCACGTCACTTTCAGTGCTAGCTGTGTTGTCTCATTAAATGGATCACATATCGCAAAGTGCTCAGAAAACTCGGCGTTTCCCACAAAGAAACGAAGATCATCGATCAGTCGGAATATTTCATCAATTTAAAAAGAGATATTAAATGTGATTTTTCGCCTTCAAGAAATTGTAATCCAGTTTAATGGCTACAAGACAATAAATGTAATTTTATTGGTTTTACTCATGATAAATGGATTCATTTAACGGCATACAAGGAATACATACAACTAAGATAGGATCAATTTGAGTTTATGGAACCTGAGAGCATCCTAGAACATTCAACTATAGATAACATTGAGTGTAATTTTAAATATAAGAAAGGTGGATAGTCTCTGCTTATTGTTAATCAAAAAGGCCATGGGGTAAAACTTGATACTGAAACGTGGAGATTGATTTGATTATTGGAATTTTTTTATCAACATTGCTATTTCGGAATACCATGTTACAGAAACAAATTTCGTCCTTTTGTAGTAAAATTTTTTACCAAAGTGCGTGGAATTGCATAAAACTGCTTTTCAGTTGGCTGGTATCTCCATATCTGTCAACGCTGATGTTGAGATTCATTTGTTAACATTATGTCTTTAGTTTCCTCGAAAGATATCAAAAAAGATTAGGAAGGATTTTAAGATTCATAAGCTACATTTGAGAATTCTGAAAAAATAAATGGCTAAAAATGAGTAAAACCCAATTAGTTAATAAGATTCACAATGTAAGCAGAAAAAATTTTATTCGCAGACGATTTGTTCAAAGAGGAATTAATGACACCTGTCAAATAGATTTAGTTGAGTTAATTCCATTTGAAAAATTAAATAAAAGCTTTCGGCTAGAATTCATGTATTTTCTAAATTTGCTTTGCACAATCAGTAAAATCTAAAAGTTAATCTGAGATAGTTAAGCCCTTGAGGCAGGTATTAGAAAAAAGAAATATCTCTCCAAAGAATATTCAGACTGATCAGGCGAAGGAGTTTTTTAATAAAGATTTTAAAGAGTTGATCAAAGATTATCAAATTAACCGTTATCACACATATAAAAGTCTCCACCTGTGAAGGATTCAATAGTACATTAAAAAATGTAATGTGATAGACTTAATTCACACTTTAATAGCCAAATACAATGAAGCTTATCATAGAATACTGAAAATGAAATCAAATGAAGTCAAAAAAGACAACGAGAAGCACATATTACAAAGTGTATATAATTTTCCTAAAACCAAAGTTTGAAGTTGGAGATCATAGTAGAATTAGCAAACTTAAAGCAACATTTTTTAAAGACTATGAACCGAACTGGACTACCGAAATATTTCAGATTAGTAAAATCAAAATTACAAATCATGTTACATCATTAAGGATGTATAGGAGAATGAAATATTACAATTATTTTATAAATACCAAATGCAAAAAGTTCGTGACAAGAATGTGTGTGAAAACTTAATTACTTCGATAAAAACGTAATCGATCAAACGAAAGTGTTCGCTATTATCGTTATTATTATTACTGTTGCGGTTAATATTAAAATCTAAACAAGTAAGAAAACTCGGTGGGGGCCGAATCTCGCACTATGCTTCTCGCATTCTACTCTCCAAGTTCTTTTAATTGATACCCATATCGATAGTATTATTAAGAAAAAGTAGTCGCGTTGTCTGCCATATTCATTTTAAAATTAACCCATTTTTAGGCAGATAATATATTTTCATTTAAGAAGTGTACAAAGTAGTTTTAGACATTCGCTCTTGTTTGCCTTACGATAAATTAGGATAAAACCTCAAAAAAGTGAAAAACCAGAATTTTATCACCCGTAACTTTGTGTCGGCATGGCGGTTATTTTGTATTTTTGCACGTAACGAGTAAAGCGCTTCGTAAAGTAAATGTGGAAACTTTCAGCTTTCTAGCTTTTATAATCTTCGAGTAACGAGCAAAAATCCAAAAGTTTTTATTAAAAAAAACGGAGTTGCGCTCAGTTTGCGCTCCACTGCGAGCGATTTGGCACATTTTCAATACCAACCTGCGTGCAGAAACTTCCAATGTTTCTAGTAAATTTGAAGTCGATATCTTCATTTTTGTGACCAGGAGAGTGCCCGCAACACACACACCACACACACATAGAGGCGGACAGACATGGTTACATCAACTCAGAATATCACGCTGATCAAGAATATATATACTTTATAGAGTCTATGAAGCATCCTTTTGGGTTATGCATACATTATGGACAAAAAATGATTATAATTATCCCATCTTACAATGATGGGTATAATAAAACAATAACCTAAAAACGTTCATGGTTTATTTTTTTAAATTAATATTTTGATTACTTATTTTAAAATTTCCCCCCGCCAACGTGGAAATTCTATTCTATTCTGAAATACATCGCTTACCATCTATATAATCTAATGCTATTTTTTTGCAGATCTCTGTATACATTTAGTGAGATTTGCTTTTTACGACTATCTGCTCGCCATAAAAAGATTTTCTGTTTATAATGCAGTGTTTATAATCACTGTACTTTAATCTTTAATACACACCTTTTTACACATTTCATTTTTTTCACTTCTTGTTCTTTATTATTGACTTCATCATTGACTATGTATGTGTACGCTTTTGCTTTAAACCCGCAAACTTTGTCATAATTCTTCCAGCGTTCTCATCTTTCATCAAGACTAATACTTTTTTTTATTAGGAATGATATTGTGCATATTGACGGCGAGGTAATATATTACGATCAGATTCTATTGTGAATGAATCTGTATCCATATATATTATCTTCATTCTTTGGCCTCTTCATTATACACATGTTTATTATCCTAGGAGACCGCGCACGCTTCATGCTTTTGAATTGCTCTCGTCCCCTCGCTCGTGTTAAGGATTTCTATGGGATCAAGGACAGCTTCTATATCAACATATACGATAATTGGCGGCGATAACTTCTTCTCCATATTTTTAAACTTGGTTGTTGTGGTTCCTTCGATGATGGGTATTAACAGATGATATAATAAGATTTGCTTGCCTTCAATTATAACAGTACAGAAAAAGAAATTGAGTAAATATTTCATGACAGCGTGTGAAAAAAAAATAAGTGAGATTACAAAAAACAAGAGAAGAATAACCAAATCATATAAATGAATACCTTATAAACGTCTATTATAAAAAATGGCACTGCTGCTGATGCAAACACTTTTCGAAGAATTATCAGAAGCGATAACAGGCAAGGATAGATTTCTCATTGGATTTAGCACAAGTACAATACTTTGGAGGGTTACCTTCAGGTCTCCCGATGATAGAACATGTTAATTGGTTAAGAGATAAATGACACAGGCAAGGACTTGCGCAATTCCTATAAAAAGGGACTATTATATATAAAATACCAGAATAAGAGAAACGCCCATGAGCCATTTATCTTCCAACACTGGTCAGCGCGACGGCCTATCTAACACCTCATTGTTTCAAGCCTCCGTAAGACTTAGGGGAGCTTCAGCCACCTAGATACTTTCCGAAGAGCCTTACCTAGCAGTCAGGCGAGAAAGCATTCTCGATGGAAAGTGCATTATACTTGCTGGAAGCAATCCCTATCCCTCTCCTGGAAAACCTGAACCTCGTAGTCATCCATTATTTTTGACTTATCGTCTTTAAAACTTATGACAATATTTGGGTGATCTCATGCTAGATGTAGTCTTAGGCACTTTTTTTTTTGCTTCTTTTTTTTCAAATCAATTGCTGAAACATCTATCAATTGAAACCGACGCAATTGCCAAAACTCGTAAAGTACAGAAAATAAATTCTTGAAAGAGAAAGATATACCACGAATTGCTAAC